>SKCR01047006.1:0-226192 GCA_019454045.1 Zanthoxylum bungeanum | reverse complement strand
CCCAATAGTGTAGTGGTCGGTGACATCATAGGCATAATGGTAAACTCCGCTTCGCTCATACAAAGATGAAAATTCTTAACAAGATGTCGGACAATGTGAGGAGAGGGATGCCCAAGACACTTATGCCACCCATCAATAAAGGTCTGTCCATGCACATTAGCAACCATTTTGGCAGGAAGACACATTGTTGATTCCAGAAAAACATAGACATCATTATCATATGCTCCACGAAGTAGAATCGCCCTCGTGCTTTTTTCCTTCACAAAATTATTTTGTTTGGTAAAATGTGAATGAATATTAAATTTTTGGAGATATTAAGACCACAAAGAGTATCACTTAAAATAAAAGTGTGTTTGGGTGAGTGTAAGTCCAGAGAACCAATGTGTGAAACCATCAAACCTGAGCCATCACCAAGAGTAACTTCATCAGTACCATAATATTCTGAATGAATTGATAAATTTGCAAGATCACCCATGATGTTGTGAGAGGCTGCCGAGTCCATGAGCCATGGCTTGGCGTGTCTAGTAGAAGATGTCACGCAGTTTCCAGTGAAGTCATTGGGCTGTAACCGAGGGAAATGTTTGCAGTATGTCCCATGCGTTCACAATACTTACACAAAGGGGTATAATACCTCTGATTGTTGTTGGGCTTACCAGACCTATTGCTGAAGCGTCATTTTTCATGTTGGGGGTCATTCTTTTAACGAGCTGGGCTTTGACGTCAGTATCTATATTCTTGATAAGATTATTTAGAGGAGTCAACCTCAGAAGAATTGTGCTTGTTTACAGTGTAATTAGCTGTTATTACAATCAGTTGAGTGGCAGTTTTTGGAGATGGGATTCATGACCAACCAGAAGGTTATACAATTCTTCAAAGACTGGTGACTTCTCACGGGCTCGAAAGGACGTAAATATTTCATTGAAATCATGCCCTAACCCATTCAAGACATAGAATGTTAGTTCGTCATCTGAAAGGGGATGATCAATAATGGCGATTTCATCTGTCAAGTGTTGGGATATATGCCCTAGAGCATCGTGTAATATGTAAACGAAATTATTTGTTATAAAATAAAATATTCGTTGTTCATTTATAAATTATTTTGATTTAAATCCCATATTGTAGATTATCCAGTTTACCCTTGATTACTTATGTGCCTTCAGACTTAGTGTATGAGTGTCATACATAAGAGGATTTAAGTATGAAGTTAGTAATCTAAAATAATCCATAGAGAGCAAACAAAACGTTTACCTTGTTTGTGGTTTATCTATAACTGCGATTCATTCTATAATTGTATGGGGACCTTGATCCGGGATCGTCCATGTGGTGATATGAGAATAAAGACACCTTGTATGATGTGGTCATATAGGACTTAACCAAAATAGAAATTAATTTCTTATAATATCTGTTAAATAAAGAAATTCATTTCAATCTACTATATGGTCATATATGGATTGATCTGAATCCTGAGTGTACTATGAACACCTGTATGGTAGCCTATGTCATTTGATTTACAAAGGTGAGGTTGGTGTAGAAATCCCGACCAATAGCTAAGTACTTTAGAGACGTGGTCTAGTGTGTAGTTGGGGATTTTTTTTACATGGACATGGAGCTCAATTCTTCTTGCGAGAAGTAAAAGGAGTATCTTCCTTAAGGGTTGATTAGGTTCTTGAATGATTAGAGCGCTCAAGTATTTTTATTTCGAATAGAAATATTAATATTTATAATAGTTATGAATAAATAGTTCATTAGAAAATCAATAGTACATAATGTAAAAATAATTAGAGAGGTATAACTGATATTTTGACCCAGCACTAAATATGAGATACCCGTGAAGGGTTAATCCGTATGTAATGATTATATCGATGGACATCGACGTAGTTCGTCTTATATAATATATCTACGAGAATGAGAGTGTATCTTTGGGTTTTTAGTGAAATAACTCGAAGTTAAAAATTTGAAATATTTAATTAAAGAGTTTAATTAATATTGTGGGATTATTGGAGCTAAGAACTGTTGGTCCATTTGGTCCCCTTGCTAGCTCTATATACTGTAGCAAATTATATGTAATTGGATGGTCCAATTATAAACTCACATATATTATTAAATGATTAATAATATATTTGTCACATATGGAACTTATATTAATTTTAATATAAGATATTTATTTAATGTTAATGATTATAAGATAATCACTTAACATTTTATATTTTTAAATCTTGTAATTATTAAATTATATATTGTATATAATTTAAGTTTTGGAAACAAATGAATTTAAAATATAATTTTAAATTCACATCTTTATTAAGATAGAAGTTACAAGTTTTAATTTGGGAAATTGATTATGTCTTTATGAAGACATTTAAAAAAAAATTGATGATTTCCTTTTTACAAGGGCCCTTGGTCGAATATTTCTTAGAGTGGGGAAGGATTTTGGTTATTTTTAAAAAAAAACCTAAACCCTGGATATAAATAGAAAAAGTGTTTTTCTTTTTACCCTAATCTCATTCCAAGAAACCCTAGCCACCATTGTTCATAGTCTACTCTCAAAAGTTGAAAGAAAAAAAACAAGATAAGAAAAAGATATTTTTGTGTGACAACTTTTCTCTAAAGAGTTTAGAGATCAAGATTATGAGTGAATCCCATACGTCATTTTATTGGCAACGAGTCATAGCACGGAAGTGACTTCCTCCACTTTAATCACTTGTTTGTGATTTTGGCTAGAATTTTTTGGAACACAAAGGACTATTTTGTGGATGTTTTGGGACTGTTATAGAGTCATTATTTTGTCCAAAATAGTGGCAAAACAAATCAGCGAACAATCAGCACAAAAACAGTGAGCTGCGCGCGTAAAATGGTGTTTTCGATATGCAAAATAGTCCAGTTTTGGGCTGTTTTTCAGGCTGTCCGGGGTTGGCAAAATCATCAAAAATGGAAGCAAAATAAGTTCAAAGAAACTGGACAGTTTCAGCTAAGAAGGGGTAAAAGCAGAAAATTTTTTCAAGGTCGACCCCGGTGCCTAACACACTTTCGCTGCACGGGAAATCGTTTCCTACACCAAGGTCTTCATAGTGTGGAGATAGTCTGTGATTGATTGGTTTTCCTGCTGGATTACATAGCACGACTACGAGAGCGGCTAGCGTAGAGGGTTTGAATCTTTTTCCAAGCTTTATGTGAGGTTTTTACCGTAGCAATGAGGGGAGTAATATCACAAATATGGAGGCGAGAATGACACTCAAGATAAGCTTATCTTGTCGGACCCAGTGGGTCTTGCGGAGCTTATCAGCAGCGGTATTGGTGGAAGTGGGGCATAGAAGAGTGCCTTCGACATAGTCGATTAAATCGTAACCAATGAGGAGTGCTTCGAATTGAGCACGCCATTGAGAAAAGGTGGAGGGAGTTAGTTTTTCATTGATTTGGGCCGTGATGTTTAGGGAGATAAGTTGGAGATCTGCTGCGAAAGAGGGTTGGGTGGTGAGGGAATAGGTTGGTTGGTGATTAGAGGAGGAAGACATGGCTGAGGCTTGGATCGTTAGCTCATTAAAGGTTGGCTCTCCTGATACCATATAGAGAAAGAGATTGTTGTAATATCAGTGAAATGATTTTTCCTCACATCAAATTAACAATACAGAGGCAAATTTATATACACATATGGTGAGAGTTATTTTTGGCAATGTATACCAATTTTGCCAAGTATTATATGGCTGTTACAGAATTGATTTGGCTTGATTGCAAGCTGAATAATTTGGCTTGATTATTGGCTAAATATGCTATGTCAATCTTGTCCTGAATTCTTGCAATCTGCATTATTACCTGAGTTCGTGCCTTTATAATAAGGAGCTGAAAATGATCATTTATGTAGTTTTTTATACTCGTTTGAGTGATTTTAGCAAAGTGAAATAACAAAATAGGGATTTCTTTACTCTCCAATTCTCAGAATCTCAGAAGAAAATATCATGGATTCATGTCCTTTCTAGTTTGCAAATGGCATTTTGGTCACCTAATTTTAAGTCACAGGTTTCAATCAGGATGATTATAAATCAAAAGACAGAAAGCTTGCTTTTTTTCTTTTTTATTTATTTATTTATTTTATTTATTTATAATTTTTTTTTTCAAATTGCAATGAAACAATCATGAAAGCTAGAATTTTAGAATGTTTTGGCTTGTTGAAAGTAGTGGGTATCTATCTCAAATTGTAATGTTATCCTAAAATTGAGGCTATTTTCAGAACTGAAGGATTGACATTCGTTAACATTTGAGGCTTTAGTGTAATAGTTATCTGCCTTACAAATATCAGCAAAGCCATGCCTTACAATTGTCAGTAAAGCTATGCCTCTTCATAATAATTTCGCAGTTAGTATTTGACCCCTCAATACACTCATTCCAATTTGGATTAATATGATAATAATGCAGTAAGTATTAGAATTTAGGTAATTTACATAAATAGCTTAAAATTAGGGTTTATTTATAACACTAGCTCTCTCTTATCATTTTCTTACTTTAGTAGTGAAAAATGGGCATTTCAGACACACAAAAATGCATATAAATAAATTTGTCGTGCTATATCGACATGTCGTTTCTCAGTCAATCGCTCGTTGACTCTGTCTAGGACAATTATAGAACAAATAACTCGGGGGCATTTTTCCTAAATGAAATTTTTGAGAATTAAAATAAGAAAAATAGTAAGTGGACAACTTTTGTAAACTGGCCCTTAGTTTAATTCCATTCCTACCATGTTCCCCTATTATTTAAATATTTAAAAAAAAAAAAAAAAAAAAGAATACAATTGAAAAATATAAATAAATTGAATCGTTTAAATTTAAAAAGTTACATTCACATTTTTATAGCTAAAAAAATTCAATGGTTATTCAGATAAAATAAATAAAAATAAAAATAAAAATCGATGGGGGTGCCCTCAGTAGTGCATGTAAAGGTCTATGCAATGGATAACCACTACACGCACCAACCGAAAGGAACTGCCATTTCAAAAGCTTGTGTCTTATTGAAACCAGTAATTAACCGTTCATCCCACTCTACATAAGCAACACACCTCACCATTGTTACACTTTTTGCCCCCTTATATCTTCAAAAATATGCATGTACCTTAGTTGTAATGCTATCATAATCACTGCATGATGACTAACAACACGAGTTCTGATCCTGATTTTCTCTTCTCACCTTCACCAGCACACAAAATATTCACAAACTTTGCATCACCATCTAGCCCCGATGCAAATTATCACCAAGGTGCCCGCAAGAAACGGTCCAAATTGATCAACATTGACGCCAGTGCTACTTCATCATGTTCTGCTAGTGTTTCCAAGCCAAAATATGCTAAGAAACCTGACCCTGATGCACCAAAAATTGCAAGGCCTTGTAGTGAGTGTGGCAAAAAGTTTTGGTCATGGAAGGCACTTTTTGGGCACATGAGATGTCACCCTGAGCGGCAGTGGCGTGGCATTAACCCTCCTCCGAATTTTGGAAGACCTGTTTCGCCTGTTAAGGAAGTAACCAGTGTTGAAAATGTAATGACTGTGGAAGATCATGAGGTTGCTGCATGTTTGTTGGCGTTGGCTAATGGGAATGGTGGTGTTGGTACTGGTAGTACTTTTCGACAAGGGTGTTTTGGTCAAATTCATGATATAAATGAAGTGAATTTGGGTGGTATTAGTTGTAGGTTTGAGTGCAGCAGTTGCAAGAAAGTGTTTGGTTCACACCAGGCCTTGAAGTTACACAGGGCAAGTCACAAGAATGTGAAGGGTTGTTTTGTGATAACTCGAAGTGGAGATGGTTTTGAGATTTTGAGATTGATCATCATGATCATTGTAGTGATGGGATTGTGAAGGAGAATGTTGATGACTGGAGGAAGATGATGATGGTGTTAGGGTACAAGTGTAGTATTTGTTTGAGGGTGTTTTCAAGTGGACAAGCACTGGGAGGGCACATGAGGTGTCACTGGGAGAAAGGGAATGAGCCTTTTTTGAACCAAGGGCTTAATCTTTTGGACCTGAATTTGCCTGCTCCAATTGATGATGATTCTGCTGCCTCTTCTTCATATTCTTCAGAGCTCACTTTGGATTTGAGGTTGGGCCTCTGAATGGAGATTGAACTTTTTATTTTGTTGGGTTTGTTTTACTAACTGGTATGTCATTACGTGTAAGCTAGGATTAGTTTATTCTTGTATCACTGACATAATTACTTGCTGGCTCCATAATTGGGAGACAGAAT
Source organism: Zanthoxylum bungeanum (assembly GCA_019454045.1). Classification (NCBI taxonomy): domain Eukaryota; kingdom Viridiplantae; phylum Streptophyta; class Magnoliopsida; order Sapindales; family Rutaceae; genus Zanthoxylum; species Zanthoxylum bungeanum. The sequence continues at coordinate 219,967 of SKCR01047006.1, read as the reverse complement.
TATATGTTATGTAAACAAATTTGAAATATTGCTGTAACTTCTTCTTGTGAGTTCCATTTTTATTGGCATGTGTCCGTGACAAAATAAGTTCAATTGAGTTGTAATATGTCGTGAAGATCTTTGTTCAATTGGACTGGGTTTTGGCTGCTGTGCATCAGACATGCGTTCGTGTGGTGCGTCGTTGCAGTGTTCGAACGCGGTGGCGTTGTGCTGCGTTCGTAATTGGGTTCGAACGTGTGGTGTTAGTGGCACGTTCTTTATTGGGTTCGAACGGGAATTCCAGAGAGCAAATGTTCGAGTCTCGTTCTTGTTGGGTTCGAACGAGATCATTCCAGAGAGTTCACGTTCGTTGTGCGTTCGATTGACGTTCGAACGAGTCTTCACAGAAAGGGCGCGTTCGTGTAGCGTTCTAGTAAGCGTTCGAACGCGACTGCGATCTGAACGCGTTTTGGACCTGCAAAACCCTAGGTTTTCACCCTACCTATAAATATAACCCTTAGCCGCCATTCTCATTAGTTGAAGCATATTTCCCTTGAGCCAAATACTCTCAAAGCTTTCAACTCTCTTTGAATCCACCATTGAAGACTTCTTCATCTTCTTGTCTTCTTCATTAATGGTGTGATCCTTCTTTGATAAACCTTCAACACTATATAACCCAAAATCCCTAATCCTTTAGAGTTCTATAGGAGGAGTTTTGGTAGTCGGAGTTCCGGCGTTCATTGGTGATATAATCTACTCAGAGACTTCAGAGGTTCTGAAGAAAACCGTGGGTCGCGGGCTTGAGGAGTTGCCTTGAGTTCTTGCAGTATAGAGGTACTTGAGTCGGTGGAGTTGCCACCATAGGTCTTGACCATCGCTGTAAGTTTTTCTCGATATAGTGGATTGGGCTGGTAGCCGATATACCCGGAGTGGTTTTTTACTCGGAAGAGTTTTCCACTTCGTCACCAAAATTGCTTGTGTTGATTTTGCGTGGTTTGATTATTTTGATTATATTTGCTGCTTTAATTATTGTATTTTTTACATTCGCAGCATATTTTATTTATTTGTTATTGTGGTTGCCTGTTAAATTGCCTGTTGCAATTCCATAGTAGCAGTAACAGGACTTGTCCTGCTTATTGTCTGTAATTCCGCATAGGGTCAGAACTTAGGATAACCCCGAATTTTCAATTGGTATCAGAGCCTGAACTCGATCCTTGACCCATTAGCTATGGAGCGTAGTCAACCCTTAAATTGTCCGCCATTTTTTGATGGCACAGAATATTTGCATTGGAAGGTTCGCATGAGAGCATCCTTAAGTCCTTAGATGAGAGGGTCTGGATGACTGTTGAATACGGGTGGAAACCTCCCGTTGTTACTGTTGATGGGGTCACTTCCCCTAAAGACAAATTGACCTGGACCAAGGACGAATTTGATGCTAGCAATAGGAACAGCAAAGCTGTTAATGCCATACATGGTGCTGTCTGTTCTGCTGAGTTTAGGAGAATCTCAATGTGTGAGATAGCCAAGGATGCTTGGGACATCCTGCAGACTGTGCATGAGGGCCATTGTTTGTTAAAAATAATAGACTCCAGGATTTAGCTACTAGGTTTGAGGTCGCCAAGATGAAAGATGATGAGACCTTTGATGAGTTTTATGCTGAGATTAACGATATTGTTAACTCTAGTTTTAACCTAGGTGAGACTATTCCTACCAATAGGATAGTTAGGAAAATCCTGAGATCCCTACCTGATAAGTTCTACCTGATAAGTTCCTACCCAAAATCACCGCCATCGAGGAAAGCAATGACCTCGATCAGCTTAATTTAGATGAGCTCGTAGGAAAATTGCAGGTTTATGAGAAAAAGCTTCCTGGTTATAGAGAGCCAAAAACGTTTGCGATGAAATCGCTAAGGAAGTTGTGCATGATACGTCTGGTGATGGTGATACCATCACGGATCGTGATTTGGCCTTGTTTGCAAAGAAGTTTAAGAAATTTCTTAAACTTAAGAAAAGTGGCCATAGCAGTAATAGAGATAGGGAGGGTATGCCTAGAGAGAGTAGGCATAGCAGAAAAGAGTCTAGAGAGGATATGGGTAGTAGATCCCATGATGTCCAATGCCATGAGTGTGAAGGCTATGGGCATATTCGACCAGAGTGCCCTACATACCTTAGGGCTAAAGGCAAGAAAGCCATGGCAGCATCTCTTAGTGATTCAGAAGGTGGTTATTCTTCTGATGAGTCTCCTAAAGGCAAGAAAAATTTTATTGCCTTTACTGCTAGTGTGACTGGTGAGAGAGAGATTGTAGTTAATGATGATGATTCTGAAGTCTCTCTTGATGAGTCTGTAGATGAGGAAAGTCTTCAGGTAGCTTATGTTGAACTGTTTAATGAGAGTTTAGCTACTAAGAAGACTATATAGAGGTCAATAAAAGGCTGAAAGCTGTTGAGCTAGAAAAGAATGAAGCTCAAGCCAAATTTGAGCAAAGCCTTTTGATGGTAGATGACCTGGAGGAGAGAAATAGAGGTCTAATTAATAGGGTCCAAATATTAGAAACTGAACTTGAAGATACTAGAACCCAATTGTCTGTATTTTCTAGTGAGAATAAAAATGTGGACCGTATGTTAGGAATTATTTCTGAGCCTAACTATGAGAAGGCTTCTACTTCCAAAGCTGTGCCTATAGCAGCTAAACATGACTTAGGCAAGAAACATGTTGAGTGTAGTCATGTTATTCCTCCATTTATTCCTCGTCCTGTGACCCAACCTCGATCTAGAGGTATTGTGGGTAAACCTCGCTCTCATCCGAGGTTTGTGCCTGTGTGCCACCATTGTGGCAAGGCGGGACACATTAGGCCTAAGTGCTTCATGCTTCACAAGCAAAAGAAGAGGCCTAAAACGGTGTCACCTAGATTTGACTCTTCAAATCTAGCTTCTCAAGTTTCTGCACTAACCAAACAAGCTCAATTCTTGAGTGAGAAACTTGCTTTGTTGTCTGGGAACTCTCATGTGGAAGAGGCTCCTAGAAAGGTTTGGGTGAGGAAGCAAGATGAATTTCCATCTTCTTCTGCGTGTCCTGATGGACATTTTGAGAGTACACTTCGGTGTAACTCTGCTTGAAAGATGCATTTTATTTTCCCATTGCATGTGTGTGTGTGTGTTTTATGTTTTTGCACGTTTATTTTGTTTTCACAGCAATGGGTGTGTGTGTGTGTGTTTTTGTTATATGTCCCTTGGTATATAGGATGGAAACCCGGACATAAATTTCATAGCCGATTCCGAATGGACGGTAGTATGATCTGCACTCGGGATACAACTCCACGTACCATTGGATGTTTTACAAGCCTATTTATGTCTTTATTTTTATTTGTTAAAATCTGAAAAATTCAAAAAAATAGAGAAATTGAAAAAGACAAAATTTATTTTAATTTATGGCTTGTTAGAGCATGAAAAGCTTATGCATGTGATCCTGGTATGTAGGATATATGATTATGCATGTATGATATGCTTTTATTTTTCTTGATGCTCTATATACATGAGTGTGTGTGATAAAAACCTTTGGTATATCCTGTGCTTGCACCTTCACATACACGTTTTTATTTTATCAAGGCTTGGTCGCATGTATGAGTTTTTGGACTGGCAATCTAATTTCTATCATACTTTGTTCATTAAATAGTGTGACCTTTGACTAGATGACCTTGCTATCCCCTTGTAAAAGCAAAAAGAAATATATTTAAAAGAACAATGAGACTCAAGTGCAAAAGAGCCAAAATGGCCAAATTCAAAAGATAAGGGCAAAAACCCTTCACTCGAAAGAGTTGTTAAATATGAGCTCATGATATTTCTGGGGTAAATAATATAGCATGCAACCAATGTTGCTTATTTTCAGGTCCTAGTGGTGCTGGGTTTGAACACTTTTTTTGTGGACTTGGTTTGTTTAGAGATGGATTTCTTTGGCTGTGTCCAGCTCATAAAATAAGGTCTTAAGCCTTGATTCGTTATGCACTTTATTTTCCACGCAAGTGCTTTATATGCTTTGGTGTTTATGATATGCATAAGTGTTGTATTTAGCCACTTTTAAAATGATGCATATTGTTTCATGTCATAAACAGCTGAATACTGACTGGGTATCATTGTATCAGCTTGAAATGCTGTTTCAGTCAGCTTTTGACAGGATTTTTATTTATCTCAGTATGTGCCTGTGTGTGCTTCATGTTATTGCATACCTATTTTTTTTCTTTCCTGTGCACTTTTCTGAGTTGGTTTGCTTCCCGTGTCTTATTTTGCTAACTTTATGTGCCTGTTAGTGAGGGGGAGTAATTCCTGTTTGTTTATGCTCTTACATGTGTTTTCTCCTGTTCTCCTGTTATTTTTCCTGTTTCTTTTACCCTTTGTCATTTCGTGACAAAAAAAAAGGTGGGAGAGTAATATATTAAGGGGGAGAGCCTTAATATATAGGAGAGAGTCGTAGAATATCCTTTAGATATCTTCGTTTTAAGGGGAGTTAAGATTAAGGGGGAGAGGGATTTCTACTTGTACATGCATGAGATTTTTACCTGCTTTATGGTTTACTTGATTATCCCAATGCTTTTCACGGTATTGTTGTTTATGGATGTTTCAGGTAGCAGGTATGTTGTTGCGGTGGCATTACTTTCAAGACTACTTTGTTAGGTGTTAGATCGAGTCCTTTTGTAATAAGTCACTGTTTTGATGGTTGACAGTTGACTATTTGCTTTTTGGGTCTATTACCGTAGTCTTTGTATTAGGTAGTATTTTGTCACAGAATGCCAAATGGGGAGAGAGTGAGTTCCATTTTTATTGGCATGTGTCTGTGACAAAATAAGTTCAATTGAGTTGTAATATGTCGTGAAGATCTTTGTGCAATTGGACTGGTTTTGGCTGCTGTGCATCAGACATGCGTTCGTGGTGCGTTCGTTGCAGTGTTCGAACGAGTGGCGTTGGTGCTGCGTTCGTAATTGGGTTCGAACGTGTGGTGTTAGTGGCACGTTCTTTATTGGGTTCGAACGGGAATTCCAGAGAGCAAATATTCGAGTCTCGTTCCTGTTGGGTTCGAACGAGATCATTCCAGAGAGTTCACGTTCATTGTGCGTTCGATTGACGTTCGAACGAGTCTTCACAGAAAGGGCGCGTTCGTGTAGCGTTCTAGTAAGCGTTCGAACGCGACTGCGATCTGAATTTTGACCTGCAAAACCCTAGGTTTTCACCCTACCTATAAATATAACCCTTAGCCGCCATTCTCATTAGTTGAAGCATATTTCCCTTGAGCCAAATACTCTCAAAGCTTTCAACTCTCTTTGAATCCACCATTGAAGACTTCTTCATCTTCTTGTCTTCTTCATTAATGGTGTGAATCCTTCTTTGATAAACCTTCAACACTATATAACCCAAATCCCTAATCCTTTAGAGTTCTATAGGAGGAGTTTTGGTAGTCGGAGTTCCGGCGTTCATTGGTGATATAATCTACTCAGAGACTTCAGAGGTTCTGAAGAAAACCGTGGGTCGCGGGCTTGAGGAGTTGCCTTGAGTTCTTGCAGTATAGAGGTACTTGAGTCGGTGGAGTTGCCACCATAGGTCTTGACCATCGCTGTAAGTTTTTCTCGATATAGTAGATTGGGCTGGTAGCCGATATACCCGGAGTGGTTTTTACTCGGAAGAGTTTTCCACTTCGTCACCAAAATTGCTTGTGTTGATTTTGCGTGGTTTGATTATATTTGCTGCTTTATTATTGTTATTGTTTTACATTCGAGCATATTTTATTATTTTTTATTGTGGTTGCCTGTTAAATGCCTGTTGCAATTCCATAGTAGCAGTAACAGGACTTGTCCTGCTTATTGTCTGTAATTCCGCATAGGGTCAGAACTTAGGATAACCCCGAATTTTCACTTCTGATTACTAATAAATTAAAACGTTGTCTGTATTCTTCAATTCAGTTTATGTTAGAATTGTGGATATGCTAATATTGTTACTTGTGTCATGAATGTATGTATTTACTGTGTCATGAATGTATGTATTTACTATCATTATTATTTTTTTTAGAAACGTCGGGAATTCCGCCGTCAAATCATCTGATCCGGGTTTAAGTGGAGTAGGTAAAACCCTCGGCTGCCTTAGACTCTCACAAAAAGAAATCCACCTGGTGTACTTGAACTTAAGATCGGACAACCAAGTCCTAATTTGCCACCAAACCACACCCAAGGGGCATTTACTATCATTACATTTGATCTGAAAGGTTGAAACCATTGTTTGATAAGTGTTCCATCTCAAGAATCTTGAGCTAGCAGCCATGTCTATGTGAACATGTACAATTATTAATTCATTTTGTGATGTGGTCCTATTTGTGATATCAGTATGACGAAGCTACTCGATTAATCTTGTAGAATATGTAAAGTGGTCCAGAAATAGCTTAGCTCAGGGGTATCCAGGTCAATGCGGTGACTTGAAACAATGTAAACTTGTTGCTGCTTATCTGTATGAGAAATTCTGAGATAAATAGTATTGTCGATGGTGATTTTTTTTTTTGGAAGAACTCGACTCGAGGAGGATAAAGGACCGAGGAAGGGTAGAAGAGAAATTGTTCTTAGTCTTAAGTAGACGGCAAAGGTCCAAAGGCCAAGAAGTGAGAAATGGAATGAAGAGTGATCCGACCACATCATGAGCCGAGGCTTTCTCCCACGAGAGAGAGCGAGTAAAGGCTCAATTGCCCAGAAAGAGATGGCGTTTGGCAGGAAGGCCTGACCACATAGCACAGAGAAGTTATCCCGAGGGTAAAGCATGTTGAAGATAAAGCAATTAGTAATACTGACCCAGCCATATGAAAAGAGGAATTTGGGATCGTCTCAGAGTTGGAGGACCCGACCCGGTGAGGTCCTTACATGTGAACCCGAACTAGTTAAAGAGTTAAAAGGCATGACTTTGATAAGTATTATCTGTCTCAGTATCCCGACCCGAGGAACGAAGATGGGATCACAGGACGACCGGTATCAATATGATGTATGCCCTACCTGGGAAGATGTGCTTTCAGAAGACTAATGATGACGGAGGGAAAGCAACGGTTCTCATTGAAAGTAGCCCATGCCAGCTATACATAGGCTAGTGTAGTGGCAGGACAGTGGCAGAGAAGAGCCGTTGTAGGCCGCCAAAGGCCGGTGTAGTGGTAGAAGAATGAGCTAATCTGATTGGCTGGATTGAGGGTGGTTGAGGAAGACAATGTTTGTAATGATGACCTAGTAAGGTTGGCTGACATCAGAGTCGATGGAATAATATCTTTAAGAGTGTATATAAAAGGGTTCAACTCACTATTTCAGGAGTTAGAAAATTTTACATTTCACAACTTGAATAAATGAGAGCTTTAGAGCTAAAGATAAATAGAGAAAGCTGGTCATTCACCAGACTACTTTTGAGAGCTCTACCGTGCTTGTTAAGACCCGAGGTGTTCTACCATTTTATTTGTGATCTTCCCCAATTAGTAGCTCGGTTCACTCTTGACCCCGAGACATAATAAAATATCTCACTTTCTTCCGTTGATGTAGGTAGGAGCCACTCTTCGCCAAACCAAGTAAAATCTCGGTGTTTATCATATCTGCGTGTTAAATTTGTGTGGTTCCATACTAACCAATCAAATTCACTGTTCAATGGAGGTTTATTCGAGGGGTGTATTCCCTGTTTTGACATTCGAACAGAAAAAGTCATACATGGTTTTTTTCCGATCCTGACTCATCATTTCATTTCATAGTTTCATCCATCCGTCAAATCGAAGCCCCAAGAGAGTACTACAAGATTGCAATGATGATTTTTCTGATCTGTGCACGGTTGCATTAGAATCGAGAGAGAAAGTGACATTGAATAGTAACCTTTGAATGAACAGTAGCTCCAATTGAAATTCTGCCGACTCCAACACATTCTTGGGATCGTTGGGAGTCCGTATACACCCTCGAAATCTCGGTAAGAACTCCCGGTAAAAACCCACTAATTACAACTTTGTCGTTAAAAGTTTGGATGTATCCAGTAGCTTCACAGAGTAGAGTAATGATATAAATTGAATTGTTTGAGCATGTGTATATTGAATATGTGTATATGGTAGAATCCGTGTGAAAATAAAATGAATTAGATCGATCTGATAGATTTTGCAAATTTCCGATAGAAGTTGGTTTTGGTGTATTGATGTTTTTCTAAATGTAATGTTAGACATGAGTTATAAATGATGTTATGATAATGTTTCGATGAATCTCGGTAGGTTCAGAGGGTTCAGGACCCTTCCATAGCATTTGCGGAAACATTTTCACAAGATGTCCCCAAGAATGCGTAAACCAAGGATTAAAGTTAATTGTTTTCTTGGATTAGTGTGTAATGATATTTGTATTGGGCGGTAGTAGGACCCTTAAGTTCGGATCGGTACCCTATGCAATAGAAGTGGGTCTAACCCATGTATTTAAATTATTTTACAGAATACTATAATACGTTACTACTCCACAAGAAAAAACGGGGATCAAATCGAAATCCGGGAACTCTAGAACGGAGAAAATGAAGTTTCAGCGTTCGTGAGCAACAACTGTAGGTGAGTCATGACGCCCAAGGGTTAGCATCGCAAAGCCCAATCTGTGAGAGCTCGGTGTCGTGATGTTTAACGGCTAGCGTCGCAGCGCCCACAACTCTAAGAGTCGAGTGTCGCAACGCTGTCCTGTGTAAAATTTTAGCAGTGACTATTTTAGCCTTCAAATCAATTCTAAACACTTCTAATTTTCTCCAAATACTTCAATACACCTAAAAGTCCAAATTTAATAGCAAAACCAACATCAACACATGTTATACAACAAACAAACATGTATTCTAAATACATATATGTATTTCATTGAATCAAAAATATAAAACAAAAAAAATCCCATAATAAGTGACTCATGAACAATTCTAGGTCACTCAAATGTGGTTAAGTTATTTTAGAATGGTAACCATAGCTCCAAGCTATAATCTAGAGTTTTAAACACGAATTTAATGTTCAATGTCCAACATGAACATAATTGACCAAATTACAAGAATATCGTGTTTATGCTTCCAAAGAATCCATACACAATTCATTGACCTAATTTCAGCTCCAAGCTATGTTATTATGTATCCAATACATAATTCATCACTATATGTCTCACTAATGGAAACATAACTTTGGAGAAGATCAAACTTACTTAGCAAGCTTGATTCCAAGATCCAATCTTCTTCTCATTGTTGAAATATTGTGGAGAACTTCCAAAACTAGCAAGCTTGGTTCCAATATCCAATCTTCTTCTCCTTGTTGTTGTAGATAATTCTCAAAGCTAGCAAGCTTGGTTCCGATATCTAATCTTCTTCTCATTGTTGAAATAATATAGAGAACTTCCAAAGATTCTCTAAAAACTTCTTTTACTTAGGCCAATAGCTCTAATTCTTGCTTATTTTAGCTTTCTCAAGCTTGATTAAAACATTGCTTAAGCTTGCCTTTTATAGCAAAACTTATGCAATTTTTAATTAATAAAAGTTCTAATTAACTTTAATGTGGGCTTAATCTAATTTGTCAAAATATGTATAGTTAGGTGTGGCTAATTACCTTTGTCTACCACTTTGATTTAATCTAATTAAATCAAGACAAAGTTTAATTAATGGATTAGTTATTCGTCTACAACTTTGATTTAATCCAATTAAATCAAGCCAAATATACCTATTATTACATATTTGTAACTACCAAAATATCATCCAATTGGGTCAAAGTAAATAATTAATGTTATCTAATAACACTTAATTATTTTAGTTCATAATTATAATATCAAATATTATTTATTATAAAAAATTATCGGTTACCCAACTGTTCAACGAGTACACTTCATATTGTGGGACTCTCTAAGTCTAAACATGCTCATCATATAAGCCTACCTTATATGTACACATTTTGGACACCTACGAATTCACGAAGACACGAATGACCTTTCTGAACTATACAAGTCGTGATCATCATAATGTTGGACAGTTATGACCCATAGCGTCACTGTTTGTGAAAGACATTGTGTTTTTGTACAAAATTAACTATGTAGTAATGAAATTGCCTTTTTTTCCGTTTTGTAATTTATTTACTTTGATATAGAAATGGTAGAAGTCCTTATGATTAGTTCCAGATTGAGATGATATGAGTCAGTATCAATCCATAAAGGTTCAATCATTAAATATCCCTAGTCGTAGTATTATCGAGACTGAACATCGATAATGCGGAATAGACTAGTATTGCACTTGTGCGCGTTGTGAGGGCATAACGACACAGTTCACATATGTTTAAGTATTGGATACTTATGCAAGTGCGATAGGAGGTTGTGTTTTACCGATGGTAAGGAAAACAGCTTCGCTCTGGATAGACCCCGCAGAATCCCATTGGTAGTATGTATATGTGTCTATGGGAGTCCGCTTCAGGGTAGGTGTATTTGGTCTTAACTTGAGACTTGCATCGCTAGTACTTGCGATAATCGGTAAACTTTGGTTTTGGTCATCCAGGGCTTTAACAGGTTCTGTGTACGCCTCTTCTAGGTTTATTGAGAATCGTAGTGTATTGGATGTGATGTCAAGATGGAAGTATCACTTCAGACATATGGAGATGATGATCACGCAGGGATTCAAAACTAGTTCTCTATAGTGTTGCAACCATCGAGATAATATGAGAAGGTCATGATTATCCGATTCAAAGAGAGTAGTTGCTTGATATCTGATATGTGCTTCGTACGGGGCATACACTATTCCAACCCCAGGCCTTGCACGTGACATCTGATACTGGATCGCTATACGCAATACGACGTAGACTACGCCTGACATAGATTATATATTCCAGTAAGAATATTTCTGGAGAATTGGGTAGGCACGGTGCTTTGCTAGAAGCCAACCATGTCTTGTAAATCGGTAAGCACGTGGTACGAGGTACTCACTTTATCGGATAGTCCGATAACCGGATTTACTGCCAACATATCCAGAGGTCTCTTGGGTCGCTTCCCAAAGATTCACCGATGACAGTTGACTCGATTAGAATTAATCTGGGATTAATTAAGATAGAGAAAATTAATCTGGGATTAATTGAAGCTTTATTTAATCTGGGATTAAATGTTTTCGGAAGAGAGAGAACGCGATTAATTTGGAATTAATCGGTAAAATAAATTTAATAGTTAAATTTGATTTTTCTATTTAATTTATTTGTATGGGCTAAAATTAATATATCATATATATTAATATGAATTGGATTTCATTACGAAATTAAAGTCGGACTTTAATACGAACGAACGAATTAATTTAGAATTAATTCGTAAACGACGTTCGTAATATATTTGCGAGGCATCGTTATTTAATGAAATTAGATTTAATTATTTAGCGACGAAAGCGCGTTTAATCGGATTAAACGGATCCGAGCCGCGGTAAATGTTCGTAGAGACATTTGAATTTTGAATTCAAATGTGGGCCCACTTCACATGTGGTAGTTGGGAGGGTAGTTGGCATTTATGCCAAACCATTTACTTTCCAACCACCTTGGAATGGTTTTGGTGAAACCATTTACCCAACCACCTTGTTTAGGTGAAAATGGTAAATTGGTTTTTACCAAAAGGCATCTCTCTCTCTCTTTTGGTAACACTTGAACAAAACTAAACCCTAATACATCAAGCATTGGGCGTGAGCTTCTCTTCCTCTTCTTTTTGGATTTTGTTTCAAATCAACAAAGCTAGCACTTGTACAAGTCAACAAAGGTGATAGGGAAACTAACTCAAAGCTTGGAATCTACAAAGGTTGGATCTTGGAGATCATCTTCTCAAAATTTTAAAAGCTCAAATCCGTTCATTGTATGTATATTCCGCAACTTATAATGATCTTAAGCAATTGTTTTCATGCTTATTAGATCCTTGGCATGTTCTAGGAACACTAACACATATATGCTTAGCAATCCCCCCGTCATAGGCTATCCGAGTTTTTCTTAGGAAACATAGATTACACCGTCAAGTTTCTGAGGCGCACATCTCATGTCGACATGTCCACGATTCTTTACAACTAATCAGAACACTATTTCTAATATATGTGATCCACCCTAGGTGATCGACTTTGGCCAAAGTCTTAAGAATCGTAACTTACTGAAATGGATACCTAAACCCATTTTGGTACACATACGGGCCGACAGATCCTATCTTGATACACACTTGATTAACGAGTGCATCGGTCCACACCCAAAGAATATCTATCGGTAATACCATGAAAGGTCTCTGACATATATGTCATCAAAGTGTGGAGGATCACAAATAAAATCAAATCTATCACATAGTCAAAGGATCACCTATGCTACTCAACTAGAGGAGATTCCTATTGATAGTGGTGTGTACTTCCAACTATTAGGAATCATCTGTGAGTCGTTCAGTATTCGCCCAATGAATTGTTGAGTGAGGAACGGAAATGCCGAGTGCAGCGGAACCCGCCCGAGATCAAATCCCGAGTAAATTTTTTATTTATTTTTTTTTACTACAAACTTAAATTATTCCAATGTATTAAAAACATATACCATCATATATAAATTTTTTTCATATATCAAATTAACTTCCATAAGCTCAAATAAAAAATTCCTAACACTTTAAAAAATTTATCAACACTTAACAAATTTAATCCAAACATCAAATTTTTTCCAACATTTGAAAAAATAATCCAAGCATACAAAATTAATATATCAACTATATACTAATATTTCCATACACTTTAATGCTTCATTTTCCTCACATACATGCTTCTATTTATTCAACACTTCCACAACAATTTTTCTCAACAAAAATCATCAACAAAACAACAATAAATTTACTAATTAAATTTACCAATAATTGATTTCAACCCTTGCCAATTGTTGAAGCTTTGCATCCAAAATCCCCAAATCCTCCAAGCTCTTGATTCTTTGAAATTCATTCTTCCTCCACCAAATTGAGCTTCTTGAAGAACAAGTCTTGGTGATCAAAAGGTGGTTTGATCACTCAAGAATGACAACAAGATTTTCCCCAAATTTAACTCTTAACACCTAGGAAATTCAATTCTTCTTTTCTCTTGGTTCGGCATTGGCTTATTGCTTCTTAAAAAAAATTGCTTTACATATTTGTTCTCTTGTTCTCTCGGCAGTGGAGAGTAAAAAAAAAAGTATATTTGCTTTTGTTTTATTAATTAAAATTAAAGAAAACAAACCCAAGCCTTTTAATTTAAACCATAGTTTAAAAGCATCTTTACTCCACACCATATGTTTCAAAAAGCTAACTTGACCAAAGTTAAAAATTAATCTCACCACTAAGTCAACTTATAGTCACAATCAAATGATTTTAGTTACTTTAACTAAAAATATTCAATTGCATTAACTTAGTTACTTTAATTAATTAAAACCAAGTAATTCATTTTGTACATTAATTTAACAATTAAATTAATTTACTAATTAATTACTAATTTAATGTAAATCAAATTTACATCTATTATACAATAAACTTATATCAACTATTGATATAAAATTAATTAATTCAAATTATCGGATCAAACAATTTAATCCTTAAAACCCAAAAAAATACATTGTCAACATTTGACGAAAAGTCGCCCTAGTGCCCAACGAGTAAACTTAATATAATGGAACTCTCTAGGCTCACGTTCGATTGTTACTTATATATATATATATATATATATATATATATATATATATATATATATATATATATATCTCATATATTCGTACATATATTCATGAAGGCCTGCCCATCTACAAATCATGACTAAAAAACAACACGACACGTCAAACCATACAAGTCGAGGTTAAAACGTTAATGTATAATCCCTTCGTCATAACCGTCTCCAATTGAGTAGGTTATAGTTTTATTGTCAAAACATTATCTACTCAATATTAAATAACTTTTCACAATCATATTCCATTAATAAATAATATAAGCAAAACTCTTTTCAATATTATTTATAATGTTAAAGAAATAATTTCTTCAACGAACTTTTGGCCAAAAGATTTCCGGAATATACTCTGAAAAATTTCAGGAAACATAATCCAACCATATGTACCGACGAATCCTCATTTTGACACAAACTGATCTTCGTGAGCATCGGTCTATACCTAACAGTCATCCAGAGGTAAGGCCATAAAAGGTCTCTGACATGTATGGTATCAGGCACAGAGGATCACTCACAAGACCACCGTGGTGTTGTTGGACAATTATGACCCATAACATCACTATTTGTACAGAACATGATGTTGTTGTACAAATTTACTATGTGACAAAGGAAATTTCCCTTTTATCATTTGTAATTAGATTATCGGGATATATAAATGATAAAAGTCCATATGATTAGTTCCAGATTAATAAGATATGAGACAGTATTAATCCACTGAGGTTTAATCATTAAAATATCCCTAGTCGTAGTATTATCGAGATTGGACATCGATAATGCGAAATAGACTAGTATTGAACTTGTGCGTGTTATAAGAGCATAACATCATAGTTCTCATATATTTGGGTATTGGATACTCATGCAAGTGTAATAGGAGGTTGTGTTTACCGATGGTACGGAAACAGCTTCGCTCTGGATAGACCCCTCGGAATCCCATTGGTAGTATGACTATGTGTCTATGGGAATCTGATTCAGGGTAGGTGTATTTAGTCTTAACCTGAGACTTACATCGCTAATACTTGCGACAATCAATATACTTTGGTTTTGGTCGTCGAGGCTTTAACAGGTTCCGTGTACGCCTCTTCTGGGTATATTGAGAATCGTAGTGTATTGGGTGTGATGTCAAGATGGAAGTATCACTCCAGTCATATGGAGATGATGATCACGCAGGATACATAACTAGTACTCTTTAGTACTGCAGTCATCGGGATAATATGACTAGGTCATGCTTATCCGATTATAGAGGCTAGTTACCAGAGATCTGATATATGCTTCGTACGGGGCAGACACAATTCCAGCCCCAGACCTAGCATATGACATTCGATACTGGATCGCAATACGCAATAATATGTATATTACGCCTGACACAGATTACATATTCCTTAAAAGAATATTTGTGGAGAATTGGGTAGGCACGATGCTTTGCTAGAAGCCAACCATGTCTTGTAAATCGGTAAGATCGTGGTACCGGGTACGTACGTATTCGGATATTCCGATGACCGAATTTACTGCCAACCTATCCGGGGATCTCATAGGTCGCTTCCCGAAGATTCACCGATGACGTATGACTCGAACATAATTAATATGGGATTAATTAGATGAGAGAGAAAATTAATCTAGGATTAATTACGGAGAATTTTATCTGGGATAAAATTCTATTAATAGAGAGAGATCGATTAATTCAGAATTAATCGATAAAATAATATATTAGATATATTAAACGAAATTAGATTTCGACGCGGAATTAAAATTGGATTTTAATTCGGGCAAACGAATTAGTTTAGAATTAATTCGCGAGCGACATGAATAGTAATTTTACTAGGCATAATTATTTAATTAAATTTGATTTAATTACGTCGTAACGGAAAATTCGTTAATTCGAAATTAGCTAACCCAAGCCCGGGATGTGTTGCGGGCCTACTCGGATTTTGAATCAATTGGGGCCCACATGTCACATCACCTAGTCAACTTTATCAACTTTTTGTTGATAGAAGTAGATGAGATTTGATGGTTGCTTGTTTCTTACACAAGCATTATTAAAATTGATGTGATTGTGACTTGTACCAATTTTTGGAAAATTGGTAAATGGTATTTGATTTTTTTAAATCAAATAACCAAAAATAGATATACAACACATCTTCTTCCCTGCCAATTTTCTCTCCCGAATATTTTCCTTCTTGGCCGAGAATCAAAGAGGAAGAACTAGGAAATTTTATAGAAAAATTTCCAAAGCTAGCACTTAAAGAGATCATTCACATGTGATAGGGAAACTACTCCCATGAGTTTGGAACTCATTCAACAATCTTGGAAGCTCAACATACAAAAAAAAACAAGGGCTTGGCCGAAACTCAAGGAGCAAATTTTTGTTGTCTACACATCCACTTAGCCGATCAAAGTGAGTATTTCCGCCATCTTACTTTGCGTATTCACACATTTCATATGCTTAATTGATCTTGGTTTGACCTAGAAAACCCAACAGATGTCTCAAGTCAAAGGACCACAATAACTACTCAACTCAAAAATGTAACTATTGACAGTTTTATGGAATATCTATTAGTCATCTTTTATGAGTTTGTTTGATATTCATTCCACTAATGAATATATGCATTTCTATACGAACTTCCACTAAGTTGATAGTCTGTTGAGACAAACCATATGTCAATTACATATATAGACAATGCCCTAGTCTTACCAATATAATGACCGACCCATTTCAATATATCTAGACCATGAATAATTCATATTCGAGAGAATGCGTGATATTTCTCAACACCATTTGCAACTCTTGCAACTATATCACCATATATTGTAACTCTCGGGTCTTTACTAATTTCATATAAGGTTCTGAGTAAAACTCGAAATCTCTAACCCAACAATGGTATCAGAGCCATAATTCAGCATGAAATTGAATTTAGGGTTCTTAACTTTAATTTGGGGCTTTTTATGATTTATGCATGATTTCTTCAAATTGAGGTTTTGGTTGAGCTTGGATGATGTTAAATTAGATTTGTGCATCTTAGGAATTGAGAAATTTAATTGGATAAAATTTCCCCAAATTCCTTATGCTTAGCCAAATGACATGAAACCCTAGCTCTTGGTGATTTTTTGAATTTTAGACAATTAGATATGTTTAAAATGCTTGGGATATATTAGTTTGTGATTTAATTGGATTGAAATCAAAATTGATATAAAAATTCCTCTATTGCCGAGAGCTTAGGAAGCATGTTGGGATTGATTTTGCTTCAATTTGTGTTGGACATAAGTTGGTTAATTAAAGCATGATTAATTAGTGTAATTGGTGTTTTGGAAATATTAATTTAACTAATTAATTATGGCTAATACACTTTAATTAATTAAATTGTGAAATTTGGAAAGTTAGAATTTAATTAATTGGGCTTAATTTGGAATTGGGCTAAAAATGTTGTATTTGGGCTTAATGGGCTTGGTTGGGCCAAGTTTGGTTTAGGTTAATTCGTTGGATCCAATTGGGCCTAAAACCATTTCTATAAAGTCCAAATATGATAATTGGGCCTTTATAAATTAATTGGGCCTAACAGGCCAAAATTAATTTTGTGGCAAAGGGTGATTTCTTATTGGGCTTTGGTTGCCAAAGTCCATGCCTTATAAATTAATTGAAAGCCCATTGGACTTTAATTAAATTGACATTGGATGTTAATTGGGCTTTGAGACCCGTAAAGATTAGATTTAGAATCTAAGTCGCAAAGGCACATTAAAAAGTGTAAATCATTTAATTTAGAATTAAATAAATAATTAGTATTGAATACAAATTAAATTGGATTTAATATTGTAGTTTGATATAATTCAAGAATTCGTACTTTGAGTACTTATTCTTAAACGAGTTGGACTCGCGCAAATCAAATCGTTGTTTGAACATTGGATGGTCATAAGATTAATTAATTGGATTGATTGATAACATGCTTTGTGTGAATACATGGATGTGATGTATGAATAATGTATATCAGATGGATATTAGATAGGTGAGGGCAATTTTGGAAATTATTGTAATAAATTTAGAATTTATTAAATTGGACCTGCGTGTCCAGCCTATTACCTCTTGATTCTTTGTATTTCTCTTCTCACCTATTCCCCTCAATATAAATGAGGTTTCTTTAGAAGTGTTATGTAATTGGGTAGAAGTAAGATTTGTGCTAGCAGGAGAGATGAAAGGGAAAGATTTGTTCTAGGAACAAAATGTTTTAAATATCCATCCGCATATCATTATTAATTTATTTATCGCGCCTTATTATGCTTTTAGAATGCATGCTTAAGGGTGTATGATGAGACCTAATCAAAGATAATTAATTGGTTGCCAATTATGCGAAAAACCCTCAACAAATATTAAGTGTTTTCCTTCCATTGAATGATTCATTCTCAAGATCCAAGATTGGCACTGGTTTGTCGGCCAAAGTCAAAACCTTTGTCCATCGCGGATGTGTTTGAATGAAGGCTTTGTTCCATATCGTATGTCTTGTCCAAGTTGTGATTTGTTGGCCAAAGTCAAGATCAATTCTTGTCCATCGACATCGATTACGAAGCTTTCCAAAGTCAATGGGTCCCGCTTAACTGGAATCATTAAGCTTGTTATGCCAAAGACAAGGCTTAGTTGATTCAGAGGAAAAATGTTAGGGAATATATCAGATATATTGACATATATTAGATATATGTTTCGGACTTGGATGTCCACCTACTGGATCTAGGAATTGGATGAGATCCATTTGATCTTAGAGATCTACCTAGTTAAATATCATACAGCTTGTTGGCTAAAGTCAAGGTTGTGTGTTATTTAACGGGATCCTAGCCCACTAGGAAACTAGGTTTCCCGAGTACTCCACAGAGGGTTAAAGGCTCGCCGAAAAATAGTGGGAGGCAAGTATTAAATTTGCAATTTCGTTTAGATACTTGCCAATACGCACTCATTTCATTTTTTCGTCATTAATTTAAATATATATTAGTTGGACTAATATTTAATTGTTGTTTTAATTAAACAGTTGGACTGTATTCAAACTACTTCAATTTATAGTTGATTATATAATTGGATTATAGTAATCAATATTTTTGAATTTAACCAATCAAATTATAGTTGATTATATAGTTAGACTATAGTAATCATTATATTCAATTGTACCTGAAATCGTTGATTGGATAGTTGGACTATTGAAATCAAGATAACTGAAAGATTAGCGTTTAGAACATAATACTGGGTGAAAATGTCTTTAAACGACTTTAATTTTCAGATTGCGAATAGAACCTCAGGATAGTCATAGGAACTGAGAAGTTATTCTATTTGATAGAACAACCTCTCGGGCCTAAGCCCAAAGTTGAGTGAATAGTGGAGCATGAGTTTTGGAAGACTCATGCCGATGATAACTTTAGTGCTCAATCCTTTATGCTTGTTGCAATGACTCTTTAATTCCGTCGTTAAAATTAAGGATTAGATCCTTGTAACATGATGATGAAATTAAAGATCTTCATAGATCTAATCTTAAATCTTAGAAGTACGAATTGCAAAAGATGTTATTTCGCTCGCGTATGTCAGAGGCTACATCTGTCGAGCACTAGGTGTCGTAGATGATTGCTGACATCGATCAGCTAGGTTAGTTGGGCATTACCTACGTGGCCGAGACTACCAAATATTTGATCTTATAGTCTCTACCCAAAAGCTGGGGCAGGTTCATTATGAACCAAGAGTAAACTCTTAGAGAGTTGATGGCTATGCTCAAGGAGGCAGAGCCAGAACTTCTAAAAGGGGCAAAGGCAAAATCATCACAGTCTTCTAGGAAGACAAAGGACATATCCCAAGATGTCTGCCTAAACTGTGGCAAACGGGGTCACTGAAGCGTGACTTCCGTATGGACAAGGCAGACATGAAGGAAGTAAAGGCGGGGCAAGGCTCTGGCTTCAAGTATGATTGTCATAAACATGTTCACTGTTAGTTTCAAAATTGGATTTCTGATACTAGATGTGGTACATAAATATGTACTGATGTGCAGAATCTGCTGATTAGCAGGAGACTGACTTCATATGAGATCGACTTGCGAGTCAGAAACGGGACGAGAGTCACTGTTTTAACCGTAGAAACCTAAGTTTTGGAACTGCCATTGGGGCATGTACATAAATTAGGAAATTGTTATAATGTACCTAGTTTGACTAGAAACATCATCTCTATATCTAGTATAACTCGTTGCGGGAATACCTTTATATTCTAGAACACTAAGTGTTTTATTTTATAAAGATGATATTGAGATAAACACACTGGATGTGAATAACAATATTTATATTTTGAATATAAATGAATCTCAAACGTATGACATGACAAACAAATAGCTCAAACTGAATTAATCAGAAGAGACTTATTTATGCCATTGTTGTCTGGGACACTGTAGGCATTGCATTTTCGCATGTGAAACCCGATGATGAGTCTCAATTGGAGGCACTACCTTTTTAGCTAAGGATATTGCGGGAAACGGAGGTCGGAAGGGGAAATTCAGAATAAGTATGTCATCAAGTTCATTCCACAAGTTCACTGTCTTCGTTGGTGTTGCGTTCGTTACTTCGTTCGAATCTCGTGCAGATTGCGGACGTTCGTGCCACGTTCTAATTGGCGTTCGAACGGAGTCGGTGTTTCTGGTTTTGCTGCTAGCCTCGCACCCCAGCCCATTTAGCCCCCCAAAGCCCATAAAACACATCCCAAATTAAATAAATAAATATTAATTTAAAAATTAAACATAAATAAAAATTATAAAAAATAAACCATTTACCAATTAATAAAACATTTACCAAACTTAAACTAAAATCATGCCTAATATAAATAAATTGAATATATTATACTAAAACTAAAAAGAAGATATACCTAATTAAAATTAATCCTAACCAATTAAAGCCAATCATATATTTGACTTCCTAATCTAATAAGATAATTACCAATCTAAAATATTTGTATTCCTAAACCAACACAAATTAAATATTACAACTTCCAAATTTAAAATATTTTGTCCCCCCTCAATCTTGTGTATGCCTTTCTTGGAAATCCTAATTGAATACCAAAATCCTTTCCTTGTGAGACAATGGCAACCCCTAGCTCTCTTCTATATAAACATGCACTAACCTAGCCATCCCTTCTCTAGACTCTCTCGAATACACACCTAAGAAAAAGAAAAAACTTGACATATACACAAAAAAAGGAGAAAAAAGAGCCCCAACCATTACCCAATCCCCTCACATCACCGAAACGACAAGCACTAAAACAACCTCCATACCTCACCGAAAATCACACAAACACAGCAGCCTAAATCACTCTCAAAACAGTCCCTAAAATCCCTTAAAATAGTAACATAAAATACACTTACAAGCTTTGAAATAACCACACAAAACCATACCAAAAAGAAACACAGAACAGTCCATCAAGAACACTAAAGCAGTCCACAAACAGTAAGAAGAGGACACGGAGGAAACAGCAGCAAAACGGAGTCGGAACAGTAGCTTGAGCGGCCGAACAGCGAAGGAAGAGGCAAACCGGTGAACCAGAAAAGTTGCGGAGCTGCACCCCCTTCCGATCTTCGTGAAACGCGAGTCCGAGAGACAGCTTAAAAGGTTAGACCTGAGGGTATCTTTCACACTTATTCTTATTTAATTTCTGGTCATTTATTTCGATTATATTTTCAGTACTTGCGGCATTTGTTGTGTGTATGATGTGTGTTGTGGGTATTGGATGAATGGAAGAGTGTTGTCTCTTGTGGTATATAGGATGGAAACCCAGACGTAAATTCCGTAGCCGAATCCGAATGGACGGTAGTGCGGTCTGTACTTGGGACACAACTCCACGTACCACTTGAGTAAACGACACCTTCTCTTGTTTTGTTTTGCTTTGGTTTATTTATTTCTCGTCATTTAAATTCCGTATGTTGCTTATTCTCGTATGATACGATCGAGTGCATGGGCTTAGTAAGTGCGATGAAAGGTCCCCTAATCGGAGGGGTTAAAATCCTTCACCACGATGCTCTGCCGCACCGATTAATGTGTGTTCGGTTGAATGAGAGATACGTTCAATCGAGCATACTTAGTTTGATATGATTGTCTTTATTTTCGTATGCATGATTCAACCGAGCGCATGGGCTTAGTAAGTGCGATGTGAGATCCCCTATGGGGAGGGGCTAAAGCCCTTTACCACGATGCTTTGCCGCGCCGGTTGATGTGTGTTCGTTTGGATACAAGACGTTCAATCGGGCATACTATGTTTAAATTATTGCTTTTAATTCTTTGTATGCATGATTCAGTCGAGCGCATGGGCTTAGTATGTTGGTCTAAAGGTCCTCTCTTTGAGAAATCAAGAGCCCCAAAATGCCACCTTTATGGCAGTACTTCACCGCGCCTCTTTACTTTGTCGTTTCTGTATTGCGTCCCATTTCATGCATCAGGTCTGTTCCCGTTCGAACGCGTTTACGAACGCAACTCGAACGCGCATGTATTTTCCCTTGTCAAGCATCAGGTCTTATTTATGTTCAAACACGTTCACGAACGCCATACGAACGTGAGCATTCTGTTTCATTTCCGTTCGAACGCGTTCACAAACGCCACACGAACGTGAGTATTCTGTTTCATTTCCGTTCGAACGCTTTAACAAACGCCATACGGACGAGAGCATTCTGTTTCATTTCTGTTCGAACGCGTTATCAAACGCCATACGAACGAAGCGAGCCTTCTGTTTACTGTTCGAACGCGTTTACGAACGCTACATGAATGCGCACCACTGAACTGAGTCATCTTCATTAGATTTCATGCATCGTTGTCAGTAGTTCCTAGTAGCTATCCCCACATGTATGAATACAAATATGTTAATGTATTACAATTCATATGCTTATGTCATGATAACATTTGAGTATTATTTCTTGCGGTATATCGGATGGAAACCCAGACGTAAATTCCGTAGCCGATTCCGAATGGACGGTAGTGCGGTCTGTACTTGGGATACAATTCCATGTACCACTTGGAAAAGTGCCCATATGTGTGCTTGTATGGTTAATATGTGTGCTTGTGTTTTCCTGAATGTAATATGCAAATGAAGTTGTATGTTTGTTGCTATTTTGATATATGTTAAGCATGCAATTTTAAATGTGAGATATATGTGAAATGTGTGCATAAGTTTTATTTTGCATATGAGAATTTAGAAGCATGATACTCTTGGAAATAAGTGTTATTTAAGCTTGATTAAATTATTACATAAATCCTTTCATTACAAGTGACATAAGTAAGGGACCATTCCGAACCCAACGGTTTGAGGTCTTCCCTTGCGAGGGGTGAGTGCGGCCTTAAATCTTTGTCCCGGTTCACACCGGGTGGCGACTCCATGTTATTTAGTACTTCCCAACTAGGCCGCGAACCTAGGAACGGCGTCGCCCAGGTTCTGTTGTCCACAGTCTGGCGACTCCACTGGGGATAGAGAATTGGCCCCGAAATATTGTCTTGTAATGAGTGGATTTATGTTTTAATTGGCCATGTCTATATTGGATAAGTGGGGGTTTAATCAAAGGCACTTTGAGGCTAGGTAATGGTTTGGTGTCTTCCTTCACTCACTACCTTTCTAGAAGGAAAAGCTGTGAGGACACCTATATGGCCATCTACTCGTAGCCTTTGTGATGGACTAATTTGGAGGACTCGTTGTTTATTCCTGACACCAAGGGATAAGAGCCTAAGAGGCTTTGGTACTTAAGTGAGCCTCGCTCCACCTTCCCTCTGGGGAATCTACAACGGGAAATTCATTTGACAGTCCGTCACACACCATAGCTCATTGGCACGTACCTTAGTGTATAAAAAGGGATGCGCTCACTTGGTCGCTTGAACCCTTGAGTGGGGAGACCTAGTTGTGGGCTATCCTTCGCCAGTGAGAGCCTTTGTCCATACTCTTGCAAATCCACCCCTAGACCGGTTTGTATGGTTAAAGTAACAATTATTTCCTTGAGAATGTGCTTATGGACCATCCTCATTTGGATGCAGTTGGACTATTGTCAGAAATGCGGGCTTGCTGGGCCATTTAAACTGGGGCAAGTTCGTACTATATGGCTATTAGGCCCAAGGCTTCTGAAATGTTGATGGGCCATTATGTAAAAATTATTATGTCATGTTTGCATTATCTCCCTTCTATGATTGTGTTTGGGAACATCATCGTTTGGATCCATTTGGACCATTTGTCATGGGATATGGGCTTGTTGGGCCATTTAAACTGGGACAAGGATGTATTCCATGACTATTGGGCCAAATGCGTCTAAGTGTTGGTGGGCCACCTTGTGCTTGTGTTCGGAACATTATCATTTGGATTTAGTTGGGCTCTTTGCTATAAGACATGAACTCGTTGGGCCATTTAAACTGGGACGGGTTCACTCTTATGACAGTTGTCCCAAAAGCTTCTAAAATGATAATAGGCCGATTTGCTTGAGAATTTTATTTAATTTAGTATGTTATATGTTACATGCATCTCATGCACCTCATGCATCCATATATCATGTTAACACCGTCTATGTCTCAAAAAGACAACATAGATACCGTTTGGGTTAGAGAAGGGACAAGGCTCACTAAAAGAACAAGTATGAGTGAATCCGATAATGAGGTGTCCCGTATGGATCAGTTAGAGAACAGTCTCGCCAAAGTCACTGAACAGTTGCAGGCTTTGACTACTGCTGTGGCTGGTATAGCCGGGTCTCGTGCTGGGGGTAGTTCTGGGGATGCAAGACCAGAGGAACCTCCGAACAGATTAGGGGATGATACCCCCACTTTTGATGATATGGCAGAGTATGCAGCGGGCAGAGTATCTGGGTCTCAGGCAGAGTTACAGAAACTTCGGGATCAGAGATTGACATTCAGGGTGACTAACAACATGGCCGAATATGAAGCATGTGCTTTTGGGTTGTCTGCATTGATAGCCTTGAAGGCCGGGAGTGTGGAAATCTATGGAGATTCTATGTTGGTAGTCCAGCAGATGCGAGGAGAATGGGAATTGAAGGAAGAACGGTTGAAGCCTTACCTTTTTCACCTCAGAAAATTGGCACAGGTTATCCCCGAGTGTAAGTTTCAGCACCTACCGAGAGAAGAGAATCAGATGGCAGACGCATTGGCTACACTAGCAGCGACTTGGGAAAATCCAGAGAAGTTAGTGATGAGACCGTTGGTACTGACAACAGTAAGTAAAGCTGCTTATGAGATAGAGAGAATTCTGGAAGTTGAGGTTGACGACGGTAAACCTTGGTATTATGACATTCAGAGGTATCTGGAACATGGTGAATTCCCGGAAGGGGCGGGCAGAAAAGACAGAATAGCCATTCAGAAGTTAGCTTCCCAGTATGTGACTTTGAAAGGGGAACTGTACAAGAGGCAGGCAAATGGTATTCAGTTGAAGTGTTTGAGAAAAGAAGAAGCTCAACAAGAAAGTACGCCCCACCAAGATCAGAAAGGGTGATTTGGTACTTAAGCAGTCGAGGCCGTCGACTACAGACCCAAGAGGAAAATTCAGACCTAATTGGGAAGGACCTTACATAGTGCATAAGGTAATGGGAAATAGAGCAGTGAAACTATCAGACTTGGAAGGAAACGAGTTCACCGAGCCCATCAACGTAGACAGATTGAAGCAATACTTTGCCTGAGGGAGAGAAGACTGAGCAGTCACCACGAGAATCGGCAGAAGATCTAACCCAACGGAATAGGAAAATCATTCATGCATACACGTAACATTGCATTCCCTTTGTGTTTGTTTCTGTTTTGTGTTCGCAGGATCAAAGAAAAAAAAGAAAGCTGCAGGAATGAGCCAAGCAACGTCAACGCAATTTCAGTTTTTGGGATGAGTCCCAAGGGGCGAGGCCCATATCAGCTTGGGGGCGAGGCCCATACATGCCATCTCCAGGTATGGAGACACACATTCAGTTCGAGGGCGAGGTCCCTATAGTCAGCGGTGTTGGGTCGAGGTGCCCCTGTTGTCAGTTGTAGTTCCGGGTCGAGGTGCCCAGGGTCGAGGTGCCCACTATATCATCAGTTCGAGGGCGAGGTCCCTATAGTCAGCGGTGTTGGGTCGAGGTGCCCAGGGTCGAGGTGCCCCCGTTGTCAGTTGTAGTTCCGGGTCGAGGTGCCCAGGGTCGAGGTGCCCCCGTTGTCATTTGTAGTTCCGGGTCGAGGTGCCCAAGGTCGAGGTGCCCACTACATCATCAGTTCGAGGGCGAGGTCCCTATAGTCAGCGGTGTTGGGTCGAGGTGCCCAGGGTCGAGGTGCCCCCGTTTTCAGTTGCAATTATTGGGACGCATCCCAGGATCGAGGTCCCCTGCAGTACCAACTCAACTCGAGGCGGCAGCCGAGCCAGGTAAGTAAAAATGCATTGCATAACTTTGATAGGATTGTTCAAAGTCACACACTGCACAAGTCCCATCAAAGTGGGGGCGACTGTAGGCATTGCATTTTCGCATGTGAAACCCGATGATGAGTCTCAATTGGAGGCACTACCTTTTTAGCTAAGGATATTGCGGGAAACGGAGGTCGGAAGGGGAAATTCAGAATAAGTATGTCATCAAGTTCATTCCACAAGTTCACTGTCTTCGTTGGTGCTGCGTTCGTTACTTCGTTCGAACCTCGTGCAGATTACGGACGTTCGTGCCACGTTCTAATTGGCGTTCGAACGGAGTCGGTGTTTCTGGTTTTGCTGCTAGCCTCGCACCCCAGCCCATTTAGCCCCCCAAAGCCCATAAAACACATCCCAAATTAAATAAATAAATATTAATTTAAACATTAAATAAAATATTTAAACCATTTACCAATTAAATAAAACATTTACCAAACTTAAACTAAAATCATGCCTAATATAAATAAATTGAATATATTATACTAAAACTAAAAAGAAGATATACCTAATTAAAATCAATCCTAACCAATTAAAGCCAATCATATATTTGACTTCCTAATCTAATAAGATAATTACCAATCTAAAATATTTGTATTCCTAAACCAACACAAATTAAATATTACAACTTCCAAATTTAAAATATTTTGTCCCCCCTCAATCTTGTGTATGCCTTTCTTGGAAATCCTAATTGAATACCAAAATCCTTTCCTTGTGAGACAATGGCAACCCCTAGCTCTCTTCTATATAAACATGCACTAACCTAGCCATCCCTTCTCTAGACTCTCTCGAATACACACCTAAGAAAAAGAAAAACGTACACTTGACATATACACAAAAAAGGAGAACAAAGAGCCCCAACCATTACCCAATCCCCTCACATCACCGAAACGACAAGCACTAAAACAACCTCCATACCTCACTGAAAATCACACAAACACAGCAGCCTAAATCACTCCCAAAACAGTCCCTAAAATCCCTTAAAACAGTAACATAAAATACACTTACAAGCTTTGAAATAACCACACAAAACCATACCAAAAAGAAACACAGAACAGTCCATCAAGAACACTAAAGCAGCCCACAAACAGTAAGCAGAGGACACGGAGGAAACAGCAGCAAAACAGAGTCGGAACAGTAGCTTGAGCGGCCGAACAGCGAAGGAAGAGGCAAACCGATGAACCAGAAAAGTTACGGAGCTGCACCCCCTTCCGATCTTCGTGAAACGCGAGTCCGAGAGACAGCTTAAAAGGTTAGACCTGAGGGTATCTTTCACACTTATTCTTATTTAATTTCTGGTCATTTATTTCGATTATATTTTCAGTACTTGCGGCATTTGTTGTGTGTATGATGTGTGTTGTGGGTATTGGATGAATGGAAGAGTGTTGTCTCTTGTGGTATATAGGATGGAAACCCAGACGTAATTCCATAGCCGAATCCGAATGGATGGTAGTGCGGTCTGTACTTGGGACACAACTCCACGTACCACTTGAGTAAACGACACCTTCTCTTGTTTTGTGTTGCTTTGGTTTATTTATTTCTCGTCATTTAAATTCCGTATGTTGCTTATTCTCGTATGATACGATCGAGTGCATGGGCTTAGTAAGTGCGATGAAAGGTCCCCTAATCGGAGGGGTTAAAATCCTTCACCACGATGCTCTGCCGCACCGATTAATGTGTGTTCGGTTGAATGAGAGATACGTTCAATCGAGCATACTTAGTTTGATATGATTGTCTTTATTTTCGTATGCATGATTCAACCGAGCGCATGGGCTTAGTAAGTACGATATGAGATCCCCTATGGGGAGGGGCTAAAGCCCTTTACCACGATGCTTTGCCGCGCCGGTTGATGTGTGTTCGGTTGGATACAAGATACGTTCAATCGGGCATACTATGTTTAATATTATTGCTTTTAATTCTTTGTATGTATGATTCAGTCGAGCCCATGGGCTTAGTATGTTGGTCTAAAGGTCCTCTCTTTGAGAAATCAAGAGCCCCAAAAGGCCACCTTTATGGCAGTACTTCGCCGCGCCCCTTTACTTTGTCGTTTCTGTATTGCGTCCCATTTCATGCATCAGGTCTGTTCCCATTCGAACGCGTTTATGAACGCAACTCGTACGTGCATGTATTTTGCCTTGTCAAGCATCAGGTCTTATTTATGTTCGAACACGTTCATGAACGCCATACGAACGTGAGCATTCTGTTTCATTTCCGTTCGAACGCGTTCACAAACGCCACACGAACGTGAGTATTCTGTTTCATTTCCATTCGAACGAGTTAACAAACGCCATACGGACGAGAGCATTCTGTTTCATTTCTGTTCGAACGTGTTATCAAACGCCATACGAACGCGAGCCTTCTGTTTACCGTTCGAACGCGTTTACAAACGCTACATGAATGCGCACCCACTGAACTGAGTCATCTTCATTAGATTTCATGCATAGTTTTCCTAGTAGCTATCCCCACATGTATGAATACAAATATGTTAATGTATTACAATTCATATGCTTATGTCATGATAACATTTGAGTATTATTTCTTGCGGTATATCGGATGGAAACCCAGACGTAAATTCCGTAGCCGATTCCGAATGGACGGTAGTGCGGTCTGTACTTGGGATACAATTCCACGTACCACTTGGAAAAGTGCCCATATGTGTGCTTGTATGGTTAATATGTGTGCTTGTGTTTTCCTGAATGTAATATGCAAATGAAGTTGTATGTTTGTTGCTATTTTGATATATATTAAGCATGCAATTTTAAATGTGAGATATATGTGAAATGTGTGCATAAGTTTTATTTTGCATATGAGAATTTAGAAGCATGATACTCTTGGAAATAAGTGTTATTTAAGCTTGATTAAATTATTACATAAATCCTTTCATTACAAGTGACATAAGTAAGGGACCATTCCGAACCCAACGGTTTGAGGTCTTCCCTTGCGAGGGGTGAGTGCGGCCTTAAATCTTTGTCCCGGTTCACACCGGGTGGCGACTCCATGTTATTTAGTACTTCCCAACTAGGCCGCGAGCCTAGGAACGGCGTCGCCCAGGTTCTGTTGTCCACAGACACATAAAAAGATTCGTATATCCACACTTTCAAAGAGTGGGTACTAGGACTGATTTGATTCTAATCAAATAATGTCTACGAATCTAGTTTATTAGGCAAAGTGCCTAAAATACCTTTTACTTGGTAAAAGTGTAAATGCCACCGATCTGTTAGCCATCATTCATAGTGACGTAAGTGGGACCATATCTAGCTAGGCTAGAGGTTTATATGAACACTTCGTAACCTTTACGGATCTGGCATCGCGTTATGGTTATGTGTTTCTTTTGTAACACGAATCAGAAACTTTTGATAAATTCAAATAGTTTCGACACGAAGTAGACAGACAGATCGATTAAAGTTTTAAACCGTCACGGTTAGACCGTAGTGGAAAATACTTAAGCGATAAATTTCTCAATTACTTGAAAGAGTATAGTATTCTTTCAATATAGACTCTTCCTGAAACACCTCAATTTGACGGTGTGTCCGAACAGAGAAACTGAACCTTGTTGGACATAGTAAGGTTAATTAATAGTCGATCTGAGCTACCATTTTCCTTCTAGGGATACGCATTAGTCAGTGCAAAACTTATTTTGAATAAGGTTCCATGAAAATCTGTTAGACAGACTTCATATTAGATATGAACAGGAAAGAAACCAGGTTTTCTTATTCCGAAAGATTTGGGAATGCTAGGCATATGTTTGGATGATACCAAACTGGAACCCAAATCGGATAAGTGCCTATTTGTAGGTTATCCTAGGGAAACCAAAGTATAGTAATTATACAACTCACAAGAGAACAATTTAATTGTTGCTCTCCATGCGGTTTTCCTAAGAGGAATACCTATATGCAGTGGCAAGTGGGAGGAAAGTAAAACTCGATGAAAATCAGAGTAATACTGTCCAGGCACCGATTCTTTAATGGAACACAAATAGTTCATCAGTGATGAAACTGTACCAATAATCTTCGAATACACAACAACCGCGTAAGTCGGAGAGAGTCAGAAAACAACCTGGGAGGTATGGGTTTCTGATCTCACCTCATGAAGATGTCAATCTTATTGAGGAAGACAAACCGACTACGTATGAGGAAGTGATACAAGGTATCGACTCATTTTATGGCAAAGTGCCATGAAGTCCGAAATAGATTCCATGTATACCAACCAAGTTTGGATACTGGTTGATGTACCGAAAGGCATTGTGCCTATTGGATAATGCTTGCTTGTAGCGAAAAGGTGGCAACAAACAAACGTACAAAGCTAGGCTTGTAGCGAAAAGGTATCGTTATCAACATTGTGTCGATTACGACGAAACCTTTTACTCATTGCCATGGTTAAATCCATTTGGATAATGCTTGCTAATGCTGCATGTTTCATTTATGAAATATGGCAGCTGAACCTCAAAACCGCTTTCCTTAAACGGAAACCTTTTAGAGGATGTTTACAATATCCTGACGGTTTTTTCATACCAAAACATGCAAACAAGGTTTGCAAGTTAATTCGATCCATTTATGGATTGAAGCAAGCATTGCGTTCTTGGAACTAGCATTTTGATAAGATCATAATGGTATATGATTTAATTCAAGACGAATAGAATTAATTCTTATGTATATAAGAAGGTTAGTGGGAGCGCACTGACAGTGATTGTCCTATATAATGATGATATATCATTTCTTGGAAATGACATTCCCATAATGCAATCGGTGAAAGCTTGGCTTTCATGAAAATTCTCCGTATAATACTTGGGAGAGGCAACCTTTATTCTAGGAATAAGGATCTACTGGGATAGATCTAAAAGTTGTTGGCACTCTCCAAGAACTCGTACATTGAAAAATATATATACGCGACCTGGTGTCTCATATGCTTTGAGCATATGGAGTCACAATCAGACCAATCCAAGTGATGGTCACTGGATTGATGTTAAGAACATCCTTAAGTATCTTATATGAACTAAGGATGTTTTCTTAAGCTATGGAGAAGGAAAACTTGAAGTGACTGGGTTCACTGCTGCAAGTTTCCAAATCGACAAAAACGACTATAAGTCGTAGTTAGGGTACTATATAGTTTGAATAACGGAACAGTAAGCTGGAAATCTTCCAAGCAAGATACTGTTGCCGAATAAACAACAAAAGCGGAATATTGCTGCATTTGAGGCAACAATAGAAGCATTTTGGATCTATAATATTCCTAATTAGATTAGAAGTAGTTCTGTTAGCAGCTAGCTAGGCTACAACACAGGCTAAAGAACCGCAGTCTCATCAAAGATCCAAGTATGTACTTCAACTGTTTCATCTTATTCATAAGATCTTACATCGTGGCGATGTGATGATCGAATAAATCGCATCAGATGATAACTATGCAAATCCGCTGACGAAAGCTATTTCTCAGCAGAAATTTGAGTGATCCGTACATAGTTCAGGTGTAAGGCACTTGAGTGTTGGCTATAGGCCAAGTGGGAGATTGTTGGACAATTATGACCCATAGCATCACTATTTGTACAGAACATGGTGTTGTTGTACAAATTAACTATGTGACAAAGGAAATTACCCTTTTATCATTTGTAATTGGATTACCAGGATATATAAATGATAAAAGTCCATATGATTAGTTTCGGATTAATAAGATACGAGACAGTATTAATCCACTAAGGTTTAATCATTAAAATATCTCTAGTCGTAGTATTATCGAGATTGGACATCGATAATTCGAAATAGACTAGTATTGCACTTGTACGTGTTATGGGAGAATAACGACATAGTTCTCATATAATTGGGTATTGGATACTCATGCAAGTGTAATATGAGGTTGTGTTTACCGATGGTACGGAAACAGCTTCGCTCTGGATAGACCCCTCGGAATCCCATTGGTAGTATGACTTTGTGTCTATGGGAATCCGATTCAGGGTATGTGTATTTGGTCTTAACCTGAGACTTACATCTCTAATACTTACGACAATCAATATACTTTGGTTTTGGTCGTCCGGGGCTTTAACAGGTTCCGTGTACGCCTCTTCTAGGTATATTGAGAATCGTAGTGTATTGGGTGTGATGTCAAGATAGAAGTATCACTCCAGTCATATGGAGATGATGATCACGCAGGATACGGAACTAGTACTCTTTAGTACTGCAGTCATCGGGATAATATGACTAGGTCATGCTTATCCGATTATAGAGACTAGTTACCAGAGATCCGATATATGCTTCGTACGGGGCAGACACAATTCCAGCCCCAAGCCTAGCATGTGACATTCGATACTGGATCGCAATACGCAATACTATGTATACTACGCCTGACAAAGATTACATATTCCTTAAAAGAATATTTCTGGAGAGTTGGGTAAGCACGATGTTTTGCTAGAAGCCAACCATGTCTTGTAAATCGGTAAGAACGTGGTACCCGTTACGCACGTATTCGGATATTCCGATGACCGGATTTACTGCCAACATATCCGGGGATCTCATGGGTCGCTTCCCGAAGATTCACCGATGACGTATGACTCGAATATAATTAATCTGGGATTAATTAGATGAGAGATAAAATTAATCTAGGATTAATTACGGAGAATTTTATCTGGGATAAAATTCTATTAATAGAGAGAGATCGATTAATTCGAAATTAAACGATAAAATAATATATTCGATATATTAAACGATATTAGATTTCGACGCGGAATTAAAATTGGATTTTAATTCGGGAAAACGAATTAGTTTAGAATTAATTCGCTAGCGACGTGAATAGTAATTTTGCTAGGCATAATTATTTAATTAAATTTGATTTAATTACGTCGTAACGGAAAATTCGTTAATTCGGAATTAGCTAACCCAAGCCCGGGATGTGTTGCGGGCCCACTCAGATTTTGAATCAATTGGGGCCCACATGTCACATCACCTAGTCAACTTTATCAACTTTTTGTTGATAGAAGTAGATGGGATTTGATGGTTGCTTGTTTCTTACACAAGCATTATTAAAATTGATGTGATTGTGACTTGTACCAATTTTTGGAAAATTGGTAAATGGTATTTGTTTTTTTTAAATCAAATAACCAAAAATAGATATACAACACATCTTCTTCCCTCTCTCTAACTCACGGCATTGTGCCAATTTTCTCTCCCGAATATTTTCCTTCTTGGCCGAGAATCAAAGAGGAAGAACAAGGAAATTTTGTAGCAAAATTTCCAAAGCTAGCACTTAAAGAGATCATTCAAAGGTGATAGGGAAACTACTGCCATGAGTTTGGAACTCATTCAACAAGCTTGGAAGCTCAACATACAACAAAAACAAGGGCTTGGCCGAAACTCAAAGAGCAAATTTTTGTTGTCTACACATCCACTTAGCCGATCAAAGTGAGTATTTCCGCCATCTTACTTTGCGTATTCACACATTTCATATGCTTAATTGATCTTGGTTTGACCTAGAAAACCCAACAGATGTCTCAAGTCAAAGGACCACAATAACTACTCAACTCAAAAATGTAACTATTGACAGTTTTATGGAATATCTATTAGTCATATTTTATGAGTTTGTTTGATATTCATTCCACTAATGAATATCTGCATTTCTATACGAACTTCCACTAAGCTGATAGTCTGTTGAGACAAACCATATGTCAATTACATATATAGACAATGCCCTAGTCTTACCAATATAATGACCGACCCATGTCAATATATCTAGACAATGAATAATTTATATTCGAGAGAATGCGTGATATTTCTCAACACCATTTACAACTCTTGCAACTATATCACCATATGTTGTAACTCTCGGGTCTTTACTAATTTCATATAAGGTTCCGAGTGAAACTCGAAATCTCTAACTCTTAGAGTAATCTAACACTTAGATTTACAATATATAAATAAAAGTAAGAAATTACCATACAAATAAATAAATAATCATGATAAAGAAAATATTACATTGCATAAATAATAAATATTCATACAAAAAGTGAATGGTTCTCGATCACCATTTCCAACACTCCCACTTGATCTAGTGCCATTCACGATGGTATCTAATACACATCGACTCCACGTGTTTTTCAAATAATTTGGGAGTTAAGGCTTTAGTCAGTGGGTCCGCTACATTTTCTTCAGTTCGTACTTTACAAACTAAAATGTCACCTCTAGCCAAAATTTCTCTAATTATGTGATACTTTCGTTCCACATGCTTAGATTTCTGATGAGCGCGAGATTCCTTGGCTTGAGCTATCGCACCATTGTTGTCACAATATAATGGAATATGATCGACTATAGATGGGACTACTCCAAGCTCCGCAACAAACTCTTTGATCCAGACAGCTTCCTTTGCGGCTTCTGAAGCAGCAATGTATTCTGCCTCGGTGGTGGAATCAGCAGTCGAACCCTGCTTAATGCTCTTCCAACTAATGGCACCGACGTTGAGAGAAAACACAAACCTAGATGTAGACTTTCTATCATCTGGATCAGATTGAAAATCTGAATCTATGTAACCTCTCAACTGTAAGTCATTTTCTCCATAAATGAGAAACTTATCCTTTGTACCCTTAAGGTATTTCAGGATATGTTTCATAACCATCCAATGGTCCTGACCCGGATCAGACTGATAACGACTTGTAACACTTACAGCCATGTTGATATCAGGTCTAGTACATAACATGGCATACATTATGCTACCAACAGCGGAAGCATAAGGCTGGCTAACCATTTTAGCCTTTTCATCATTTGTCTTAGGACACATTTTCTTAGACAAATGAATTCCATGTTTAAAAGGCACATTGACTGTCTTACAGTCAATAAAGTTGTACCTTTCTAAGATAAAATCAATGTACTTGACCGAGAGAGTCCTATCATCCTCTTTGCTCTATCTCTATAAAGCTTTATACCTAGTGTGGGACACAGAAACTGGACTACGCATGCTGTCCCAGGCTCGCGGCCCGGTTGGGAGTACGGAGTAGCCACGGGGGACTAAACCGGAGAATAATGGAGTCACCACCCGGTGCGAACCGGGAAAATGAGATTTAAGGCCGCACTCACCCCTCGCAAGGGAAGACCTCAAACCGTTGGGTTCAGAATGATCCCTTACTTATGTCACTTGTAATGAAAGGATTTGTGTAATAATTTAATCAAGCTTAAGTAACACTTATTTCCAAGAGTATCATGCTTCTAAGTTCACATGCACAAAAATAAAACTTACACCTAAATTTGCATATATTTCGCATCTAAGATTGCATGCTTGAAAGTACATCAAAGTAGCAACGAACATACAACTTCATTGGCATATTGTATTCATGGAAACACAAGCACACACGAACCACACAAGCACACATAAAGGCGAATCAAATGATGGCGAACATGTGATTTCATAGACATATCATAAACAAATAGCCATTACATGTCCATGCACAAATAAAAGAGTCAACTAAGTATATAATGCAAAAAGACACTTAAGGATGCAATTAGGCGTTAAAGTGAGCATGCTATGACGTGGTACAAAAGAAGATAACTAATATGGACATAAACACACATGTGAGCACTTTTCCAAGTGGTACGTGGAATTGTATCCCAAGTACAGACCGCACTACCGTCCATTCGGAATCGGCTACGGAATTTATGTATGGGTTTCCATCTGATATACCACAAGAAATAATACTCAAATGCTATAAAGACATGGATACATGAATTGTAATACGTTAAACATATTGTACTCATACATGTGGGGAATAGAGATGAATGATACCTACACAATCTTACATAATACAGAGAAGCAATCAGATTCATCATACGAAGGGATAGCTACTAGGAACAATTATGTATGAAATCTGATGAAAAGGACTGAGTTCAGTGGGTGCGCGTTCACGTAGCGTTCGAGAACGCATTCGAACGGTAAACAGAAGGTTCGCGTTCGTATAGCGTTCGAGAACGCCTTCGAACGGAGCCAGGCCTGATGCATGAAACACTAAAAAAATGCGTGCGCGTTCACGTAGCGTTTGAGAACGCGTTCGAACGGTAAACAGAAGGTTCACGTTCGTGTGGTGTTCGAGAACGCGTTCGAACGGAACCAGACCTGATGTATGAAACACTAAAAAATGCGTGCGCGTTCACGTAGCATTTGAGAACGCGTTCGAACGGTAAACAGAAGGTTCACGTTCGTGTGGCGTTCGAGAACACGTTCGAACGGAACCAGACCTGATGCATGCAACACATTCATAGACAAACAAATCCACAATGTGGGACCTCACATATCCGATTGAACTCATCTCGCATCCAATCGAGTATACACCAATCGGCGTGACAAAGCATCGTGGTAAAGGGTTTTAACCCCTCCAAATAGGGGACCTTTCATCGCACTTACTAATCCCATGCGCTTAATTGAATCATGCATACAAAGAATTAAAAAACAATAATATCAAACTTAGTATGCCCGATTGAACGTATCTTGCATTCAACCGAACACACATCAACCGGCGCGGCAAAGCATCGTGGTAAAGGATTTTAACCCCTCCAAATAGGGGACCTTTCATCGCACTTACTAAGCCCATGCGCGCTCGATTGAATCATGCATACAAAGAATTAAAAAACAATAATATCAAACTTAGTATGCCCGATTGAACGTATCTTGCATTCAATCGAACACACATCAACCGGCGAGGCAAAGCATCGTGGTAAAGGATTTTAACCCCTCCAAATAGGGGACCTTTCATCGCACTTACTAAGCCCATGCGCTCGATTGAATCACGCATACAAAAGTGACATGCAGAATTCAAATGATGAAAAATAAATAAATCAAAGAAATATAAGACAAAAGAAAGTGTCATTTACTCAAGCGGTACGTGGAGTTGTATCCCGAGTACAGATCATACTACCGTCCATTCGGAATCGGCTATGGAATTTATGTCCGGGTTTCCATCCGATATACCGCGAGAGTTGACACATCTTTCGTTTTATTCCAAAGCCACAACATACAATATCTCATAATCCATGCATATTTATCTACTCAAGGGCCACAACATGCATTTCAACATAACAATCATGCAAGCAATACTCAATAAATAATGCAAATAAAATAGAAAATGAATGTGGAAAATACCATCAGGTCTAACCTTTTATGTCGACTTTCGAACTCGCGTTTCACGGCCGTCGGAAGGGCTATCACACCGCTACTTCTCCGGTTCACTGGTTTAGCGTCTTGGCTCATTGTTTTGCTATTTTTCTTGCTGTTTGGCCTCCGTTTTTCTGTTGTTTGGCCTCCACTTTGCTACTGTTTCCTCTGTATTTCTGCTTGCTGTTCAGGTCACCGTTTTTGACGTTTTTGGGGATTGTTTTGGGTGTTTTAAGGGTCAGTTTGTGCAGGTTTGTTTGTAATTTTTTAAGGGTTGGATGTGCAGTATTTTACTCACTGGTTTAGGGTATTTTAGGGGCTGTTGGAAAGGCTAAAACTCGGCAAAGGGCTGCTATTTTTGCGCACACTGCATGCATGCACAAGGGCGCTGTTCTGGTTGATTTTTTGCGTGAATGTTGCTGCTGTTTTGGGTGTTATTTTGGTGATGGTAATGGCTGTTGAAACTCGGCAATGGAGGGGATAGATGATGTGGTATTCACGGCCAAAAGAAAGAGAGATGAAGAGAAGAGTTTTGATCACCTTTCTTGCTTGGCCGTGGGGTTGGTGTCTTCTAGGGTTTATGGCTTATGATTTGTGTGTAAGATGATAGGTTCTTGATGTCTTGGGCGTGTGTTAGAGAGAGTGGACTGTTAGGGTTTATATTTTTTTTTGTTATTAGTTTGCCGTGGAGATTGAAGTCGTTCGGAGAGGAGGATGGCTTTGGGTGGTTGTTGTTTATATAGAGAATGACTAGGGCTTCACCTTGTCTCACAAGGAATAGGATCTTGGTTTCTAATTTAGGCTTCTCAAGAATGGTATACACAAGATTGAGGGGGGACAAAATATTATAAATTAGGAAGTTACAAGATTAGATTGGTGTTGATTAGGAAGTCAAATATTTTTAATTAGTAAATATCTTATTAGATTAGGAAGTCAGATATTTTAGATTGGTAAATATATTATTTAGTTAGGAATGATTATATTTGATTAGTTTATATTAGGCATATACTTATTTTATGTTTGGTAAATATTTTATTTATTTATTTAATTAATTTAATTAATATTTATTTAGTTAATGTTTTAATTTAATTAATAATTATTTAATTTGGGGTGTGTATTAAAGGCTTTGGGCGTGTGGGCCTTGATTAGGTGGGTGGGCTTGGCTAGGTGTTTTGATGCTGTGGGCGGGCTTGGTTAGGTGTTTGGGCTAAACTTGTGTGGGTTAGATGGGTATGGGCCGAGCATAATTTTTTAAAACGGAAAACCAACAAGTAACCCGAAGCTAAACCAGCGAACTTAATCCGAATATGAGTCAATTCTTGACTCCTCCCTTCCGACGTCCGTTTCCCGCTGCTTCCGCGACTTAAAAGGTAGTGCCTCCAACTGAGACTCATCATCGGGTTTCACATGCAAAAATGCAATGCCTACACCTAGTATATAAGAGGCATCTCACATATCCTTCATGGAGAAATTCTTACTGAGATAGGCTTTGAAAAATTGTAACATACCTATATCATTTCCGATAATAAGTATATCATCAACATAAAGCACTAAGAAGACTACCATGCTCCCACTTACCTTTTTATAGACACATGATTCCTCTTCATTTTAATGAAACCAGACGATCTGATCACATCGTCAAAACAAAGATTCCAACTACGGGAAGCTTGTTTAACTCCATAAATAGACCTTTTAAGCTTACATACTAGATTAGGATTTTTGGCGAATGTGAATCCCTCGGGTTGTTCCATATGGATATCTTTCTCCAGATTTCCATTTAGAAAAGCCGTTTTCACATCCATCTGCCAAATTTCATAATCATAATGTGCGGCAATAGCTAATAAAATCCTGTTTGACTTAAGCATGGCTACATGAGAAAAGGTTTCCTCATAATCAAGATCAATCATTCTATGATCTGCACTTTCTAAAATTGTGTTTCTAAGAAAGTTGCATTTCGAGCAACGAACTATTTCGATTCTCGAGATGATAGAACTGATATCCCATGAAATTTTTAGGATATCCAATGAATCGATACTTGTACCTTCTAGGTGCAAGTTTATCCCACTTTGCAACTCTTACATAGGCAGGACAACCCCAAATATTAACATACTTAAGACTCAGTTTCCTTTCAGTCCATAACTCATACGGAGTAGTCGGAACGGTTTTCGATGGAACTTTATTCAGAAGATGAGCGACAGTGTCTAGAGCATGGCCCCACAAGTATATTGGTAGATCAGTAAAACTTATCATCGATCTAACCATATCTAATAAAGTTCGATTCCTCCTCCTGAAACACCATTGTGTTGAGGAGTGCCTGGAGGAGCATACTGAGCGAGAATCCCATTCTCTTTTAAATAACTCACGAACTCACTGCTCATGTACTCACCGCCCCGATCTGATCGAAGGCATTTCAAGATTTTTTTTGGTTTGTTTCTCTACTTCAAATCGGTATTCTTTGAACTTTTCAAAATTTTTCGATATGTGTTTCATAAGAAACACATAACCAAATCGTGACAAATCATCGATAAAAGTTACAAAGTATTGAAACCCACCCATAATAGCATGATTTATAGAACCATATACATCAGAATGCACAAGTTCCAATAAATCATTAGCACGATGTCCAACACCACTAAATAAGGATTTGGTTATTTTACCTTGAATACAATATTCACAAACTAGTAAAGGTTCTATGGTAAGATCCGATATCACACCATCATTAACTAGTTTGGTTAGGCGTTTTATGCCTATATGACCTAATCTCATATGCCAAAGTTCTGTGTTATTTATTTCACCCGATATTTTCCTTTTAGATTTATCTATATTAAAGACATCACGATTTTTGGTAAGAATGTAATGAACATTAACCATGGGACATGAAACAAGCAAAACATTCATATTATCAAATAAATTCAAAAGACCATCTTTAATATTTATATGAAATCCTTCGCTGTCAAGTACAAGAAGTGAGATGATTTGTCGTATCATAGTCAGCACAAAATAGCAGTTATTAAGTTTAATATTATATTCATTAGAGAGTTTCAAAAATAAAATTCCTACTGCTTCAACTTGTAGAGAATCTTCATTCCCTACTCGCAGCTGGATCTCTCTCGGCTTTAATCTTCTAGTTTCCCTCAGATCCTACAATGAATTACAGATATGAGAAGGACAAGCAGTGTCTAACACCCAAGTCGAACTAGAATCAAAAGCAAGTGTAATGTCAATAACATGAAAACAAATACCTGAGGGAGCTTTCTTCAAAGAAGCTAAATATTTCAGACAGTAGCATTTCCAGTGTCCAAGCATGTCGCAGTGGAAATATTTTCCTTTTGCCACATCTGTCTTCACCTTTGGCTTAGAAACAACTGCGGAAGAAACCTTTGGACCTTTACCTTTGACTTTCTTTTTCTTTTTCTGTTTCTTCCCAGCCGGTTTTTGAGAAGCCTGAGAAGGTCCATAAGAAGAAGCATTAGTGACCATGAAAGCAGAACTATTCTTATTCATGTTATCTTGAGCCGTAAGCAACATATTGTGCAACTCAGAATAGGTGGGAATCATCTTATGCATGTTAAAGTTAACGATAAAGTCCTTGAAAGACTTAGGAAGATATGTGAGAATCACACAATTCCCGAGGCGGTTATCAATAGGAATATTCATCATTTCGAGCTCTTCGATACAATCTATTAGCTTCATCACATGTGGGCTAACAGGTTTTTCCTATGGGAGGAAAGTATGAAAAAGCTCGACAGCCACCCTATGCATCTTTACTTGTGGTCGATCACTGAATAGTTCCTTCATATGCATCAAGATGGATCCGAATCAGGCATCAGCATATATTTCTTCTGTAGTTCCGACACCATAGATCCCAATATGTATGACCGGACTTTCTGATCATCATCCTTCCATCTTTTGAACGTCTCACGTTTCTCATCTAAAGCATCATCTGAAACCCTTGCAGGCATTGGGCGATCTAGAACATATTCAAGTTGCTCCGCTTAACAGAGAATACAGAGATTCATGAGCCAAACATTATAATTAACAGCACCCTGGAGCCTATGCGTATCAAGTATACGTGAAAGCAGGTTCGAAACAGACATTCTGTCTACACAAGATAAAACAAAATTAAGAAGATAATAATATTTAAATATCATGATAAAAATACTAAATAGAGTATGGAATTACTTTTTCTATAAAGTGCCCTCGCATTGTCTTACATATTCTTTATAATCTCTACAAACAAGAATACAGAAATTTAACTCTTAAATCTCATAATGAGAATTAGATCCTTCTTGACATTTACAAAAGTCTCACACTTTAGCAATATTGACCGTTGTAAATTCGAGAGGTAGACAACTATTTTCAATTGCATCTCATGCAACTCTTACATTCGGTCATAAATTGAATCTTATCCTCACACTTTAGCAATATTGGATAATTCAATTTTCAGATCAACTTGTCCATCGTCGAAAGTAGGATACTAATATTAACCTCACGCTTTAGCAATATTGGATAATACTTTCTCTTAAATTTGACTCATCTCATGTTTAACCGGATTAGAACAAAACATTACAATCAATCCCTCACGCTTTAGAAATATTGGGAAAAATCATAATGGTTGAACTAATACCGTATAGACAAGCCGGACCATGTCATATTTTCACACAAAATTAATGACACTTAGATCTAGTGTAAAGAGTTCAACAAGCTCAAATGCATACAAATATTTAAATGTATGCATGTACAATAAAATGCCTAAACCTGTAATCTACTATTAAATGTATGCATGGGAATTTATACAATTAAAAAAAATTGTAAGGAACATGAATAATTAAAAGCATGTATTGCTCTGATACCACTTGTTGAGTGAGGACGGCAATGCCGAGATGGCAGCAGAACCTCCCGAGATCAAATCCCCAAAATTCCTAAACTTTAACAAATTTATCAACACTTAACAATTTAATCCAAGCAATAAAATTATTTTCCAACAATTGGAAAAATAATCCAAGCATACAAAATTAATATATCAACTATATACTAATTTTTCCATACACTTTAATGCTTCATTTTCCTCACATACATGCTTCTAATTATTCAACACTTCCATAACAATTTTTCTCAACAAAAATCATCAACAAAACAACAACAAATTTACAAATTAAATTTACCAACAATTGATTTCAACCATTGCCAATTGTTGAAGCTTTGCATCCAAAATCCCCAAATCCTCCAAGCTATTGATTCTTTGAAATTCCTTCTTCCTCCACCAAATTGAGCTTCTTGAAGAACAAGTCTTGGTGATCAAAAGGTGGTTTGATCACTCAAGAATGTCAACAAGATTTTCCTCAAATTTAACTCTTAAAACCTAGGAAAATCAAAGCTTCAAGAACACAATTAACCCTCACTCTAAGGATTAATTCCTTGGACTTGATTATTTGTTTGGGTAATTTTTGGTGAGATTTTTGGCTTACAGACTCATTTCATGTATTGTACTTCCTCCCTTACCAGCAAATGTGGGTGACATCAAAACATGCATTCAGATGATTCAGCAGTCAGTTCAGTTTGGGGGGAATGCAACTGAAGATCCTAATGCCCACATCAGCAACTTCCTGGAAGTTTGCGGCACTTTCAATTACAACCGAGAAGCTGAAGAAGCAATGAGACTGCGTATTTTCCCATACTCCTTAAAAGACAGAGCTAAACCTTGGGTACATTCACTACCAGCAGGTTCCATCACAACTTGGAACACTTTAGCCACCAAATTTCTTGCAAAGTACTTTCCACCAGCCAGAACTGGAAAGCTGAGGAATGACATCACATCCTTTGTGCAACAAGACTCAGAAACTCTCTACGAAGCTTGGGAAAGGTACAAAGATTTGATCCGGAAATGTCCTCACCATGAAGAGACGGTGAATTATGTCAACAATTTCAACAGACAGGGGAACAATCCATATTCCAACACCTACAACCCAGGGTGGAGGAATCATCCCAATTTTTCATGGAGCAACAATTCAGGACAAAAGAACAATCCACCACCTGGATTCCAACAGCAGAACTATCCACCATCAGGATTTCAACAACAGAACAAAGGCCAGGAACATGAAAAAGAACCAGAAATGAAAGAATGGATTGCAGAGATGTTCAAAAAGCAACAAGCAGCATATGATGCTATATTTCAGAGCCAATCTGCTTCCATTAAAGCAGTGGAAAATCAAATCGGACAACTAGCCAATGCTCAAAGTTACAGACCGCCAGGTAATCTTCCCAGCAACACAGAACCCAATCCAAGGAACCGAGGGAAGGAGCAATGTCAAGCCATCACCTTGAAAAGTGATACTGAAATCAACAAAAATGTTGGAATCAATGCAACAATTGAGGAAGTTTCAAAAGAAACAAAGCAACAGATGAAGGAAAAAGAAGCAAAGGAAAAAGAAAAAGATCTGATCACTCCATCTCCACCTTTTCCACAATGACTTCAGAAAAACAAACTGGACAAGCAATTTGCTCGATTCCTGGAGGTGTTCAAAAAGCTTCACATCAACATTCCATTTGCAGAAGCCTTGGAAGAAATGCCCAGCTATGTAAAATTCATGAAAGACATTCTTTCACGAAAACGGAGATTGGGAGACTACGAGACAGTAGCATTGACGGAAGAATACAGTGCCATCATTCAAAGGAAACTTCCCCCAAAGTTGAAAGATCCTGGCAGTTTCACTGTCCCATGCACCATTGGATAACACTATATCGGTAAGGCTTTATGTGACTTAGGTGCAAGTGTTAATTTTATGCCTTTTTTCTATTTACAGGAAACTGCAAATTGGAGAAGCAATGCCTACCTCACTCTCATTACAACTTGCTGATCGAACACTCGCATTTCCAAGAGGTGTTGTTGAAGATGTGCTTGTCAAAGTCGACAAACTCATTCTTCCAGCAGATTTCATTATCCTTGACATGGAAGAAGACAAAGATGTGCCTATCATCCTTGGAAGACCATTCTTGGCGACAGGACGAACTGTGAATGATGTACTAAAAGGAGAACTAACCATGAAAGTTCAGGTTCAAGAAGTTACTTTCAATGTTTTCAAAGCCATGAAATTTCTGAGCGATAAAATGAAGAAGAATGCTTCAGAGTTGATGTTGTTGATAGTATCGTTCAGAATATTGAGCTAAATCCCACGGATACACTTGAAGCTTGCATCACCAACATGACTGACAGCGAGCTAGATGCTGAAATCCTGGAATGTATCAACTACCTTGACAAACCATTCCGATTCAAATCAACACCACCAGTTGAAAGCTTGGAACTGCCTAAGAAAGATCGAATCAAGCCTTCGATTGAAAAACCACCACATCTGGAGCTGAAGTTACTTCCGAGCCATCTCAGGTATGCATTTCTTGGAAAATATTCTGAATTACCTGTTATTATTTCTTCTTCACTAACATTGGAGTAGGAATAA
Organism: Zanthoxylum bungeanum; assembly: GCA_019454045.1. NCBI lineage: Eukaryota > Viridiplantae > Streptophyta > Magnoliopsida > Sapindales > Rutaceae > Zanthoxylum > Zanthoxylum bungeanum. The sequence continues at coordinate 175,340 of SKCR01047006.1, read as the reverse complement.
AAGTTACTGAGAGTATTACGAGAGCACAAAAGAGCCATTGGCTGGACTATAGCAGACATTCGAGGTATTAGTCCATCATTTTGCATGCATAAGATTCTGATGAATGATGAGTACAAACCCACAGTGGAATATCAACGGAGACTCAATCCAATCATGAAAGAGGTCGTAAAGAAAGAAATCATCAAATTGTTGGATGCTGGCATCATTTACCCCATCTCAGATAGTACTTGGGTGAGTCCTATGTAGTGTGTGCCAAAGAAAGGAGGAATCACTGTGGTTACCAATGAAAAGAACAAGCTAATCCCAACTAGAATGGTGACTGGATGGAAAGTATGCATGGACTACCGAAATCTGAACAAAGCAACACGAAAGGACCATTTTCCGCTACCATTCATTGACCAGATGTTAGACAGACTGGCGGGACATGAGTTCTATTATTTTCTGGATGAATATTCAGGGTACAATCAGATTGCCATCGCACCAGAAGACCAAGAGAAAACTTCATTTACATGTCCCTATGGTACTTTTCTTTCCGCAGAATGCCATTTAGATTATGTAATGCCCCTGCTACATTTCAGCGTTGCATGATGGCCATCTTCTCAGACATGCTGGAGCAGAGTATGGAGGTTTTTATGGATGACTTTTCTGTGTTTGGAGATTCTTTTGACAACTGTTTACAAAATTTGGAACATGTGTTACAAAGGTGCGAATATACAAACCTGGTGCTCAATTGGGAGAAATGCCATTTCATGGTACATGAGGGCATTGTTCTTGGACACCGGATCTCACAAAACGGAATTGAGGTAGACAAAGAAAAGATTGAATCAATTGAAAAACTACCTCTGCCGACATCTGTCAAAGGGATTCGAAGTTTTCTTGGACATGCAGGTTTTTACAGGAGATTTATCAAAGACTTTTCCAAGATTGCTAAACCTCTTTGCAATCTTCTGATGAAGGATGTGCCTTTCAACTTCACCAAAGAATGCCAGGAAGCTTTTGAGATCTTAAAACAAAAGCTGATTTCTGCCCCCATCATTGTAGCACCAGACTTGACCCTTCCATTTGAAGTAATGTGTGATGCTAGCGATTTTGCTATAGGTGCAGTTTTGCGACAACGCAAAGCAAAGAATTTTCACACCATTTACTACTCCAGCAGAACTTTGAATGAAGCTCAACTCAACTACACAACCACTGAAAAGGAGTTGCTTGCAGTTGTGTATGCTTTTGACAAATTTTGCTCCTATCTGATGGGTCCCAAAGTGGTGGTCTACACAGATCATTCAGTAATCAAATATCTGATCACGAAGAAAGATGCCAAACCCAGATTGATCCGTTGGATACTTCTTCTGCAAGAATTTGACGTGGAGATCAAAGACAGGAAAGGGATAGAAAACCAAGTGGTAGATCATCTATCAAGGCTCAAGAATGGAGAAACAGCTGACAAAGATCTATTAATCAAAGAAAATTTTCCAGATGAACAGTTGTTTGCCATGAAACAGCAAGATGCCCCTTGGTATGCTGACTATGTCAACTACATTGTGTCAGGAAAATGGCCGTTGGAATGGACAACTCAGCAACGAAAGAAATTCTTCAAAGAAGTCAAGCACTATGTATGGGATGAGCCGTACCTGTTCAAATGGTGTGCTGATCAAATATTGAGACGGTGTGTTCCATAAGAGGAGGTCAACAGTGTTTTGCAGCACTGTCATTCATCACCATATGGCGGACACTTCAACGAAAACAAAACTGCAGCTAAAGTCCTACAATCAGGTTTATTCTGGCCCACTCTTTTTAAAGTTGCTTATCTTTTTGCTCTTCAATGTGACAGATGCCAGAAAATGGGGAATATTTCAAGGAGAAATGAAGGACTGTTGCAAAACATTCTAGAAGTGGAAATGTTTGATATGTGGGGTATTGATTTCATGGGACCCTTTATTCCATCATTCAGAAACCTGTACATCCTGGTTACTGTAGACTACGTCTCCAAATGGGTCGAAGTAATTGCACTGCCATCCAATGATTAAAAAGTGGTGGTCAAATTCCTGAAAAATAACATTTTCACTCGGTTCAGAACACCTCGTGCAATCATCAGCGATGGTGGCTCACATTTCTGTAACAGATACTTTGATGCACTCCTATCCAAATAAGGAGTTACTCACAAGGTTGCCACTACTTACCATCCACAGTCAAACAGACAGGTTGAAGTTTCAAACAGAGAAATCAAAAGAATCTTGGAGATAACTGTTGGATCAACAAGGAAAGATTGGTCTAAAAACTAGATGATACATTATGGGCCTACGTAACAGCTTACAAGACACCCATTGGTATGTCCCCATATAGATTGGTGTTTGGAAAAGCGTGCCATCTGTCAGTTGAGCTTGAACACATGGCGTACTGGGCACTGAAGAAGTTGAATCTTGATTCACAAGCTGCAGGAGAGAAACGACTTCACCAACTCAACGAATTGGAGGAATTTCGCTTACAGGATTATGAGAATGCCAGACTGTACAAAGAAAAGACCAAGAAATGGCATGATCGAAAAATAATGCACAGACAGTTGGAACCAAGGCAGCAAGTGTTGTTGCACAATTCACGGTTGAAACTTTTCCCTGGAAAGTTGAAATCAAGGTGGTCAGTGTTGGATAATATGACCCATAGCGTCACTATTTGTACAGATCACGGTGTTGTACAAATTAACTATGTGACAAGGAAATTGCACTCTCATCATTTGTGATTAGATCACCATATATGTGTAAATGAAGAGAGGTCTATATGATTAGTTCCTGGATTGAGATGATATGAGACAGTATCAGTCCACGAAGGATTAATCATTAAATATCCCTAGCCGGAGTATTATCGAGACAGGACATCGATAATGCAGAATAGGCTAGTATTGCACTTGTGCGTGTTGTGAGGGCATAACGGCATAGTTCTCATATATTTAAGTATTGGATACTTATGCAAGTGCGATAGGAGGTTGTGTTTCACCGATGGTACGGGAAACAGCTTCGCTCTGGATAGACCCCTCGGAATCCCATTGGTATTATGACTATGTGTCTATGGGAGGCCGAAATCAAGGTAGGTGTGTATAGTCTTAACCTGAGACTTGCATCGCTAATACTTGCGATAATCGGTAGACTTTGGTCTTGGTGGTACAGGGCTTTAACCGGCTCTGCGTACACCGGTTCTGGGTTTATCAGAGAGTCGTAGTGTATTGGGTGTGATGTCGAGACGGAAGTATCACTTCAGTTATAGTGGAGATGATGTCACGCAGGATACGGTATTAGTGCTCTTAAGTGCTGGCCAGCCATCGAGATATTATGACAAGGTCATGTATATCCGATTATAGAGACTAGTTACCAGACATCCGACATGTGCTTCGGACGGGGCAGACACTTATCCAGCCCCAGCCCTGGCACGTGACTATCCGATACTGGGCTGATATACACAATACTACGGTATACTACGCTTGATACAGATCTATATATTCCTGTAAGAATATTTCTGGAGAATTGGGTAGGCATGGCGCTTTGCTAGAAGCCAACCTTGTCTTGTAAATCGGTATAAACGTAGTACGAGGTGCTTACGTGTTCGGATACTCCGACGACCGTATTTATTGCCAACATATCCGGAGATCTCATGGGTCGCTTCCTGAAGATTCACCGATGACGTATGACTCGCACTATGATTAATCTGGGATTAATTAGTAAAGAGAGAAGATTAATTAGAAGAGAGAGAAAATTAATCTGGGATTAATTGCGGAGATATTTTATCTGGGATAAAATATTAATTAAAGAGAGAGAACGATTAATTTGGAATTAATCGATAAAATAATATATTCGATATATTATGCGAAATTAGATTTCGACGCGGAATTAAAATTAGATTTTAATTCGGGCGAACGAATTAATTTAGAGTTAATTCGTTAGTGACGTGAATAGTGATTTTGCTAGGCGTAATCATTTAATTACGACGCGACGGAAAATTCGTTAATTTGGAATTAGCGAACCCAAGCCCGAGAGTGATTGCGAGCGCATTCGCATTTCGAATTCGAGCGCGGCACGCAAGTCACATCAAGCGTCAAATCGTTTGTCACATCATGCGTCAAATCAATTGTCACTTTGAGTGATGTGACTTGACAACATGTCATTTTATTAAAGTGATGTGATGTGACTTAAAGTAAAAAGTAGAAGTGATATGCTTGTTGGAAAAGCATTAATAGACTTTTGCTTTTTTACTTTTGAGATATATATAAATGATTTATATATATTTGTTTTTTGTTTTTGGAAAATAAAATAAATATATAAACCAAAATCATTTTCTCTCTCTCACTCACCATTTCACGATCTCTCATCTCCCTCTCTTTTCTCTCTTCTTTCTTCACGGCTTCACTGCCGATTTCTTCTTGATTTTTTCTGGTTTCACCGAAATTTTGAGAAGGAAATTAAGATGAGTAGTGCTAGCACACACATGGGTTATATTATGGTGATAGGGAAACGAATTTGTGAGCATGGAAAGCTTGAAGCTTGGAGCTTCAATGGAGTCTTTCATGGCCGATTTTCATAGCACCAAAACAGCCCCCACCGAGCAGTCCACAGCAGTTCAAGAAGCCCTAAAACCGAGCTTGATGGAGGCAGAAAACGCATCTTGTTCTTCGCATGCAAAACCGTTCAATGTGAGTTATGTTTCCGCCTTACTCCTTTGATGTGTTCATACGAATTCTTGCTTGATTTGTTGATCTTGGGACATATATTAGAACCCAACAGTCAGGTCCATTTATGATCACTCAGGTTTTACCATATGGAGCTGTTGAGTTACTGGATCCCAACACCAATGAAACATTCAATGTTAACAGTCAGCGTGTCAAGCACTACTGGGCAGAATCGTTTGAGAGGCAAAAAGAAAGTGTCACACTTTCAGATCCAGCCTAACAATCGAGAAGTCATGTCTAGCTGACGACTTTAAACTTAGCGCTAGCACGAAGGCAACCCATGCAAATTGTGTATATATTGTGATTTGGTGTGATTTAATTTTATGTGTTTAGTTTTTGCAGATTAAGACATTTCAGGATGGAAGAAGTTCTCGCAAAACTTCACAAGCAATTTCCTTCTCTCCCTCAAAAATCTCTGATGAAAGTCTACAAAGCTCGCTTAGAATGGATGAGATTACTAATGATCCATGGTGTTCCTAATGATATTCGTTGGGTAATTGAAGCACGGGTCCGAATGGTTGGTGAGTCTTCTGAATCTTTTATTTCACATCTGCCTGGTTTTGGAAGAAGCACATATGCAAAGAAACGTAGAGCTAAGCAAATGGGTATTTGTTACAAATGTGCACGCTGGAATTGCAATATTCGTTGTCATTCTTTAGGAATGGTGTCTGATAATCACGAAGATAAAATTAAATTCATTAGGGATGGCTTGAGTAAGGAGTCTGTAGATAATATATCTTCGACTTTTGAGACGCATCCCAGTGGAAATGTTCATATAGCCATTCGTAAATTACATACACAATTTCAAAAAGAAAGACAACAGTTAAGTCTCGGGAATCTGACTCAAAAAGACCCTGTTGACACGTGTCATCATTCTATGGTGCCGACAGTCACTTTCGCCACATATCACCACGTCAGTGCCACATCAGCACCAATTATTGACTCACTTATCTGCAATTGACACGTGGCGATAAGAATCTGAAATCAGCCAATCAGAAGCCGCCACGTGTCGCAATAATTGAACTCCCAACAACCTTGCCACGTGTCACCTTATCCAGAATCTGAGCCGACGAACCAGAAGATGCCACGTAGACAAAACGCGCGTCTCGATGCGAGCTGGACGTCGCGACGCTCGACCCCTACTGACGCCTATAAATAGAGCTCGAAATTTCAGTCTCAGATGTACCTTCCTCTCTAATTTCTCTGATGTAAATAGGGAGTTTTCTATCTAGTTTCTTTTAAATTTTAATTTTGTAATTAATTTTAATTACGTTATGTAATAATAGTAATTTACTTTCTTTATTTTTTACAGTTTTTACTATTCACCATAAGGAGGTAACTTCCCCCTGCTAGGGTGAAAGGTAATTCTTTTACTCTTGGTATTTAGATTAATCTCCCTTAAATATAATATATTCACTATTTAAAATTTGACTTAAAAAGGATACCGCCATATTGGTCGGTTGGCAATTCATTTTAATCTGGTTTAAACCTGACTAATCAAGGATACCGCCAGATTGGTCGGTTGGTAATTAAATTTTCTTACCACCTATATGGCAGGTTTATTTTGGTTCCGCCTTTATGGCTAGTTGGACTTAATTTGACTTAATTAGGTTACCGCCTATATGGACGGTTGGTAAAATAATCACAAGTTAATATATTATATTAATGGAGATATCTAAATAGTAAATAGTAAAAGTTGATCCTTTTACCTTAGCATTTTATTTTATTGTAATTTACTTTTCAGCTTTTACTTTACCGCAATTACTTTTCAGCATTTTTTACTCTATGTCTTTTATTTTTAAGTTTTTAATAGCCCTACTTATGTGTCGTAACTAAGTTCGTTATCTGGGGTTGTGATGAATTCTAATATCACCGGTTTATAAGGGGTTATTTTATAGTTTGGGTAATTTAAAGGTTTACTTATTAAGTCTTAAGCTTAATGCTTCTTGTTGTCTGATCACCAATAAGATTGATGTGGTAAATCTAAAATAAACTTGACAAAGGAATTTGAGGTTTCAGCCTTAGACTTAATAGCCCACGATCTTCCTTGATGATAGATAACCCTTTAATAGATTTCCTTCCAGGATAGACATATACCTGTCGGGCGGGGGTAGCCATAATTGGAACTTAAACTTAATGAATCCAGATAATTTGGTTGACATAGACATATGATTCAATTGGGTTAAACTGGGTGTTTACGTCTGACCATCGACAGAGGCTTTTGCATAATTTAGTGTTCCAGGTTAGTAAACCGATTTATTACACAAACATGAAATAACCACTTTATCTTTTAAAAGATATTAGAAAGATTCACAACCCTAGATAGTTTTTAATATTGAATTTTTGTAAACTTACTTTTGTGCAATTTTATTTACTTGTTTTTAAATTTAGAATCATCATCATTTCAAATCAATCAATCAACTTGTTAGATACTAGTAATCATTTGACCTCATAAAATTAATAGATTAGGTATTAAGTCCTCGTGGGATCGATACTTTTTATACTACTTGAACGATACGTACGCTTGCGTTATACGTGTGTGTTTACGCTGGTCACCTAATACCTAGTATATAAGAAGTTTCACCCATGTCTTCCATGGATAAGTTCTTACAAATGTATGCTTTCACACTTTGCATCAATCTTATATAATTCCCAATGATAAGGATGTCGTCTACATACAAAACAAGGAATACTATCATGCTCTCACTAACTTTCTTATAAACACACGATTCTTCATTGTTCTTGATGAATACAGATAAACTAATTATCTCATCAAAATGAAAATTTCAGCTTCGGGATGCCTGTTTAAGTCCATAAATAGACTTCTGGAGTTTACAAATCAAGTTTGAAGTATCACTGGATACAAAACCCTTTGATTCTTCTATATAGATAACCTTATAGAGGAATCCATTTAGGAAAGCGGTTTTCACTTCCATCTGTCATATCTTATAGTCATGATATGCAGTAATGACTAAAATAATCCTAATGGATTTCAGCATGGCTACTGGTGAAAAATTTTCCTCATAGTCAATCACATGTCGTTGAGTGTAATCTTTTGCTACCAGTTGGACCTTAGAGGTTTCCACCTTTCCATCGAACCCTCGCTTCCTTTTATAAACCCATTTACAACCAATAGGTTTAACTCCTTCAGGAACTTCAACTAAGTCCCAGACTTGATTGTCATGCATATAATCCATTTCAGATTTCATGGCTCCCTGCCATTTTCCCGAATCGATATCTAATAGCGCTTCTTTATACGTAGTCGGATCCGTTTCCTCCAAAAGGAGAACATCAAGGCTCGCATTAGATGTTAAAAACAGTCTCTCATGAGGCCTTGATATTCTATTCGACTTACGTAGAACCTGTGTTGTAGATCATTTACCTATTTGGATCTCTGGTTCCATATTAGATTCTTTAATGTTGGGATCAAACTCATCGAGTTCAATCATTCTACAATTTTCACTTTCTCTCAAAAATTCCTTTTCAAGAAAAGTGATAAAACGAACAACAAATAGATTTCATTGCTCAGAATCAAAGAATTGATATCCCATGGAATTTTCAGGATATCCAATAAACCTATATTTATACCCCATGGGTGCTAGTTTATCCCGCTGCGCAACTCTAATATATGCAGGACAACCCTAAATCTTTAAATATCTAAGACTTGGATTTCTACCGTACCATATCTGATATGGGGTTGTGGAAACAGCTTTTGATGGAACTCTATTAAGTTTGTGGGCAGTGGTAAGTAAAGCATAACCCCAAAGTTAATATGGAATATCTGTATAGATCATCATTGATCATACCATATCCAATAAAATATGATTTCTTTGCTCAGATACTCCAATGTGTTAAGGAGTTCTTGATGGGCTATATTGGGCGAGAGTCCCATTATCCCTTAAATAACTTCTGAATTCATCGCTCATAAATTCACCACATCGATCTGATCGAAGAGATTTGATGAATTTACCAGTTTATTTTTCTACTTCGTTTCAGAATATTTTTAACTTTTCAAATATTTCTGATTTATGTCTCATCAAATAAACATATCCATATCTTGACTTATCATCCGTGAAAGTCACAAAGTATGTTGAACCATCATTAGCAACATGATTTAATGGACCACACATATCACTGTGTATTTGTTCTAATAAATTTTCAGCACGGTGTCCAACGCCAGGAAATGAGGCATTTGTCATTTTTTCTTGGATAAATGACTCACAAATTGGACAAGGATCTAAGATAAGATCTTCAATCAAACCATGCTTAACCAATTTTGATAGATGTCTAACACATATGTGGCTCAATCTCATATATCATTATTTAGTATTATTTAATTCAGATCATTTACTTGTATTTTTTCTATATTTTAAAGACATCTCTATATGTTTTCAAAATATAATGACCGTTAGACAAAAACATTCACATATCAAATAGTTATCTTTATCATATAAATATAAAGCACTATATTTAAAGTTTATTTTTTATCTCTCTTTTTCTAATATCGGTAAGGATATTATATGTCTGATAAGAGAGGGTATATAATAACAATCATGTAAAATTAATTCACTTCCATTAGGGAGATCAAGAACAACTGTTCCCATGACTTTGACATCCAATGTCTGGTCATTTCCAACCCTAAGCTGGATCTCCAATTTGTTTAGCCTTCTTTTAACTCTCATGGTTCGCATATAGTTGTAATTATGAGTAGGACTACCGGTATCTAACACCCAACCATTATTTGCATCTAAGGCTAATAAGATATCAATAATAGAAAAAATATAAAACGTACCTAAGTTTTCTGTTTGTCCTTTCAACTCTGGACAATCTTTCTTCCAGTGTTCAGACTTCTTGTAGTATAGACATGCATCACGAGTTACATACACTCTTGCAGTTTGTTTCTTGGAATCTTTCTTCTTATTTCCCATTTTAATCTTCTTAGACTTTCTATAAGTCTTTGAAGATCTTGCTCCACCATGGAGGTATAAAATGGGATTCATTTTCTTTAAATCATGTTCCTCCGTGCGTAACATATTGTGAAGATCTTCATATGTGGCTTGCATCGAATGCATAATAAAACCATAATATGCATTCAATTGTTCTGACTCCATCACAAGGCGGATGTTCATTTCATACTCTAAGTAGTTTTGGGCTCTTTTTAATTTATTGGAATCCAAAAGGCATGCTAATGGACTTACGGTAACCATCTATAAGACATAAATTAGACCCTAGCAGAATATTTTTCATTTCAATATAAAAACCCTAATACGATTATGGATTTTAAATCTATTAGTGCCCTCTCACTACTTTACGTAATTCTGTAATCTCCCTTAATGGAAAAATAGAAATTTGAGTATCAAAATTTCATAGCGGGAAGTGGATCCCATGATATTTACTCCAGCCTCACAATAATGACGGTCTTGGTCCTTATAAACTCATTAGGTAGACCTTAAAGGTCAATCACATCCATGTGATTTATCCTCACAATAGTGAAGGTATTAAATTAAGACGTGTTCTAGGTGTATACTTTTCAATGTGCACAAATGCACTTCATAATACACCCTCACAATAATGACGGTATTGGGTGACTACGTTAACACATCACAATACATCTAATGTTTTACCGGAGTGACCTTAAATTTCAAGCACTTATACACTCACACTAATGACGGTCTTGGACATAAGTTGTAAGAACTCATTCATCTCCATGTTGATAAGACGGGCCATCCAATAATGCTCCAACATTATTAATACTATTATTTAAATAAAGCAATAACCTAATCATGAGAGATTTATGAAAATCAAGTCATTAAAATACTTGAGTCAAAATAAAAAATAATTTAAAACAAGCAATGCATATCCAATATGACTTATTCATAATTAAATTAAAATTATAGAGGCATAGATTCAAAAAAAAATGTCAAACATGCAATACGTGTTGTGTAGTTAAGACATGCTCTAATACTATTCTGTTGGGGCGGTAGTAGGACCCATAGGGTCAGATCGATGCCTCGCGCAGCAGAAATGGATCTAACCCATGAATATCAAGCATGACTGTATTTTTAAATTATTTTATAGAATACTATATTCCATTATGAGTCCATAGGAAAAAATGGGGACCAAATTGGAGTCCGAAAACTTCGGAACGGAGAAAATTAAGTTTCAATACTCATGGGCAACAGCTCTTGGCGCTTCGCGACGCCCAAGGATTAGCTTCACGACACTCAATCTGTGAGAGTCGGCGTCGCGATGCCTAAGGTTTAGCATTGCGGCTCCCGAAGCTCTGAGAATTGAGTGTCGCGACGCCAAAGATCAGTGTCGCGACGCTACCCTGTGTAAAATATTAGCAGTGAGCATTTTAGCGTTCAAATCAATTCTAAAATATTTATGATTTTCTCCAAACACTTCAATACACCTAAAAGTCCAATTTTAATAACAAAACCAACATCAACACATATTATACAACAAACATACATGTATTCTAAATAAATATATGCATTTCTTTGAATCAAAAACATAGACCAAAATAGAATCCCAGAATAAAGTGACTAATGAACATTTCTAGGTCACTCAAAGGTGTTCAAGTGTGTAGACACTTGTATTTTTGCATGAAAGCCCGATGATAAGCCTCACTTGGAGGCACTACCTGATAAGTTGCGGGAAACGGACGTCGGAAGGGGAAATTCAAGATAAGTACATTATCATATTTGATTCACCTATTCACTGCATGTGTGTTCGTGCCGCATTCGAAAACACGTTCGAACGGCGAACAGATTACGGGCGTTTGTGTAGCGTCCGAATAAACGTTCGAACGATGATCGATATTTCTATTTTACTGCTAGCCACATGCCCAAGCCCATCTAAAGCCCATTTAGCCCACCAAGCCTAATCCAAAAATAATTAAAACACTTAAAAAACATGTCACAAATTAAATCAAAACCAATTTAAATCAAAATAATATCCTTCCTAATCAAATTAAATCCAATCAAATCAAATCAAATCCCCCTTCGTAAATTAAATAAAACAAACCAATCTAAATAAATCACCTACCAATTTAAAGATATTCCCCCACCAAAAATACACAAGATCACTTCCTTAAATAATTAAATTAAATACACCCCATATTTACTTGATTTGAGTCCCTTTTTTAACCCATGCACCAAAACAAATAAGCCCTAGCTCACCATTATAAAAGGAGACCTAAACCAAACCTTCTCCTCCCTTAGACATTCACTCCTATCTCTAGATCTCATTCACGCAAACACAACAACAAGAACCAAACCTTGCATCACCGAAAATTACAACAAGAACCAGCCCTTGCACCACAGAAAACTAGCCCAAAAATAGCCGTTATATTACCGAAAATCACACCCAAAATAGCCCCATACATTATCGAAAACTGCAGCCCAAAATAGTCCCATACATCACCGAAAACTACCCCTAAAACAGTCCTTAAAACAGTCCTAAAATCATCAAAACTAGTCCTAAAAATAACCACCAAATAATAGCAAAGATAACGGAGAAAACAGCGAGGAAAGACCGAGAAAGCGGCAGCGAAAATAGCGGAATGGCAAAGGAAAATAGTGGACCAGAAAACCAGAAAAGTTGCGGAGCAGTAACCCTTCTGGCGACGACGTGACGCACTTCTGAGGAGCGACTTAAAAGGTAAGACCTGAGGGCACCTTTTATTACTTTTTTTTTTATTTTATAGTTTGGATGCGGCACGCTCGGTTGGATATGAAATATGTCCAACCGGGTGTGCGAGGTCCTATATCAAAGATGACCAAATTTGTGGTCACATCTTTCTATACCGCTCTTTAATCTATTTATCGCATATTTATTTCATATTATTAGCTTTTTATCATTCCGCATGCTTCTTTCTTTGTTTATGTGTTGTTATATGCATTATCATACTTCATGTCCATTTTTATGATTGCATTGTGTTAACGCTTGAATGTGCCTCTCGTGGTATATCGAATGGAAACCCAGACATAAATTTCGTAGCCGAATCGAATGGATGGTAGTGCGGTCTGTACTTGGGATACAACTCCACGTACGCTTGGGGAAACATTCCCGCATGTGTTTACTGTATTATGGATGCCATTTTCGCCATCCCATTCGAACGTGTTCCCGAATGCTACTCGAACGCACACATTCTGCCTCACCCCCGTTCGAACACGTTTCCGAACGCTACACGAACGTGGGCATTCTGGACAGATTCCTTTATCATGTCTTAGGAATTTTTTGTGTTCATTGTTCCGCTATCTACTTTCTATGTGTTTTTTTTTTATATTGTTAATCTAATGTGCATGGGCTAACTAGGGTGGATTAAAGGTCATTTATTCGAGGGAAATGCCTAAAGGCTACCTTTGCCACGATGTTTTGCCGCGCCGGACGAAGTACACTCAATTGAATGTGAAATATGTTCAATCGGGCATACAAGGTCCCATATTATTGCTTTATTTATCTTCTATGCATTGTTACTTGATGCGCATGGGCTAATTATGTTGGTTTAAACGTCCTCTATTTGAGAAAAAGTCTAAAAGGCTACCTTTACAATGACATTTTTCCGCGCCTTTTATTATTTCGTTATTTATTTTTCGTATATTATCTCTTTGTTTATTCATGCATTGTGATCTAGTGCGCGTGGGCTAACTAGGGTGGGTTAAAAGTCCTCCATTCGAGGGAAATGCCTAAAGGGTACCTTTACCACGATGTTTTACCGCACCGGACGAAGTACACTCGATTGAATGTGAAATTTGTTCAATCGGGCATACGGGATCCTACATTGTGTATTTCTTTACCTATGCATGTGTTTGTGTCATTTCAGATGCCATTTTGGTAATCTCATTAGAACGCATTTCTGAACGTTACCGGAACGTAAGCATTCTACCTCAGTCTGTTTGAACGCGTATACGAACGCTACTCGAATGCCCATATATTTTGTTTTATCATGCATCAGGTCTTTCCCCGTTCGAACGCATTTTCGAATGCTATACGAACATGGACATTCTGTTTCATTTACGTTCGAACGCGTTTACAAATGCGCATATATTTTGTTTTATCATGCATCAGGTCTTACCCCGTTCGAACGCGTTTCCGAACACTATACGAACGCGAACATTCTGTTTACTATTCGAACGTGTTTCAAACGCTACACGAACGCACATACAGTGCGCAGACTTCTTTTCGTCACATTTCATCCATGTTTGCTTCTTTGGTCATTTCTTTTGCACTACATGATTAATCATATCATTATTTACACTTAGACAATTATCATCTATTATATTTCCGCATTTACTTACTTAACGTGTTCATGAGATTGTGTGATTGCCTTTATTTCACTTACTTCTATGCACGCAAACTTAGATATAGGTTGTATACAAACTTAGACATAGGTTATTTTGTCATGTGTATGTTGCGTAGACTTGGTTATATTATTGCGTGGATCCGTTCATTACAAGTGGCATAAGTAAGGGACCATTCTGAACCCAACGGTTTGAGGTCTTCCCTTGCGAGGGGTGAGTGCGGCCTTAAATCATTTCCCAGTTCACGCTGGGTGGCGACTCCATTATTCTCTAGTTTAGTCCCCCGTAGGCTACTCCGTATTCCCGATCGGGCCGCGAGCCCGGAACAGCATCCCCAATTTCTGTGTCATACAGTCTAGCGAATCCACTAGGGATAGAGAATCGGCCCCGAAATAATGTCTTGTAATGTTTGTGATTTTTTCTTTATTTAAACCGTATCTGCAAGTTGGTTGGGTCCAAGGGGTTTAAACAAAGGCATTATTAGAGCTAGGTAATGGTTTGGTGTCTTCCTTCATTCACTACCTTTCTATAGCTGAAAGGAAAAGCTGTGAAGGCCCCTAGATAATCATTTACTCAAAGCTTACCGTGATGGACTAATTTGGAGGATCTATTGTTTATTCCTGTCACCAAGGCAATAAGAGCTTAAGAGGCAAGGGTATTTAAGAGAGTTCGCTCCACCCTCACTCTTGGGAATCTTCAATAAGAAATCCATTTGACAGTCATTCATGTATCATCACTCGTTGACACGTACCTTAGGGTATAAAAAATGTGCGCTCACTCGGTCACCTGAACCCTTGAGTGGGGAGACCTAGTTCTCTTTTCATAATATATCATAAAGTGTGAGTGAGCGCACCTTTTTTATCTGCTTATCTTTTATCTTTTATCTACTTATCTGCTTACCGTTGATACGCTGTCTATTTGATAGATTTGCGATGGTGGCACCTCCAACTAATCCTTTTGCTCGTATCCTAGATACGAATAAGTTAAAAGGCGCTGAGAATTTTACCGATTGGGATATGGATTTGAGGATTGTCCTCAATTGTGAAAAGTTGGGGTACATTTTGGAAGGTCCATTACCGCTTGCTATATCACCTGATGCATCTCCTGAAGAACATGAGACTTTCCAGCGATGGAAGGATGATGATTTAAGGGTTAAATCATTCATCCTGAGTTCTCTTTCTTCTAAGTTTAAGAAGACTTATTATGAGATGCATGATGCATATAACATGATGACACAACTTCGTGAATCGTTCATGAACCAGGAACAAGTCATGGTTCATAGAGTTTCGATGGAATTGTTCCATTCTAAACTTGATGATGGGCATGATGTGAGCCCGCATGTGCTTCACTTGATCGATTTGATCGATCAGTTGAGGCACCAAGATTTCCTTCTCAATGAAACTCTGGGTCATAGTGTCATTCTCGGTTCGCTCCCTGCGTCATATCGCCAATTTGTAATATATTTCAACATGAACGAGATTCACTGTTCTTACCGTGAGTTGCATAGGATTCTTCTCACAGTAGAGGAAGATTTAAGGAAGGGAGTTCCGACTCGCCTTCCGAAACCCACTTCACTTTTCGCTTCTTTCCAATCCAAGGCGAATGGGAAGAAGACAAAATGAAAGAAAAAGAAGGGTTTCAATATGTTGGTTTCTATAATATGTCCCAAGGAAAGATTAAGCATTCATGAAATACTATAAATGAATATATATAAAAGACTTGAAGCATGGCGGAATCATACTTACAAAGCTATGTGATGAAGAAGATGATCAAATGGTGGAAGCTCCAAGTGTTGGAAGATTCGGCCAAGAGGAGGAAGAAGACTTGAAGCTCCAAGCTTTTGTATTCCAAGCTCTTTGATGGTTTCCCTATCACCTCTTTTGATCCCTTGCTTGTGCTAGCAAAAATGGAGAATAGAAGATCAAATCTTCCTTTGTCCTTCCATGGAGTTCACGGCAATGTGAAGAAATTTGAGAGAGAAAGAGTTTTGTGTAATTGATTTTGTTTTACCAAAAATCAATTTATATTTATGCCATAATTTTATTAAATTAATAATAAATCTATGACACAAACCATGCAATGGCTTAGAGTGTCAAACACTCAAACTCCATGCAAAACATTTGAGTGTAATGCACACTATCACCATGCAATGCCTTATCAATTAAATAATGCATATAATGACAAGTGTCATGTGGGCCCCACACGTTTCCCAATGAAAGTGGGCCCACGTCCACTCACGCGTTCGGGTTCGATATTTCCGAAATACCGAGCTAGCGTCGCGACGTTAATTAAATCGGATTTAAATAAATAATCGCTCCTAGCGAAATTATTATTTACGTCGCTTACGAATTAATTCTAAATTAACTCGTATGCCCGAATTAAAATCTAATTTTAATTTCGCGTCGAAATCGAATTTCGATTATTATATCGAATACAATAATTTTATCGATTAATTCCAAATTAATCGTTCTCTCTCTAAATTAGGCACTTTATCCAAGATAAAGTTTCTCCGCAATTAATCCAAGATTAATTAAGTCCGAATCAAATATCATAGGTGAATCTTCAGGAAGCGACCCAAGAGATCTCCGGATATTTTGGCAGTAAATACGGTCGTCGGATAATCCGAACACGTACGTACCTCGTACTACGTCTTTACCGATTTACAAGACAAGGTTGGCTTCTAGCAAAGCGCCATGCCTACCCAATTCTCCAGAAATATTCTTATAGGAATATAAGATCTGTATCAGGCGTAGTATACCGTAGTATTGCGTACATCGATCCAGTATCGGATGATCACATGCTAGGCCTGGGGCTGGAGATGTGTCTGCCCCGTACGAAACATATATCGGACATCAAGCAACTAGTCTCTTTAAATCGGACAATCCTGACCTGGTCATATATTTCCCGACGGTTGCAACCTTTTATAGAGTGCTAGTTTTGTGTCCTGCGTGATCATCACCTCCATATGTCTGAAGCGATACTTCCATCTTGACATCACATCCAGTACACTACGATTCTCGATAAACCCAGAAGAGGTGTACACAGAACCGGTTAAGGTCCCCAACCACCAAAACCAAAGTTTACCGATTGTCGCAAGTACTAGCGATGTAAGTCTCAGGTTAAGACCATATACACCTACCCTGATGCGGCCTCCCATAGACACGTAGACATACTACCAATGGGATTCCGCGGGGTCTATCCAGAGCGAAGCTGTTTTCCGTACCATCGGTAAAACACAACCTCCTATCGCACTTGCATAAGTATCCAATACTTAAATATATGAGAACTATGCCGTTGTGCCCTCACAACGTGCACAAGCGCAATACTAGTCTATTCCGCATTATCGATGTCCAGTCTCGATAATACTACGACTAGGGATATTTAATGATTAAACCTTTGGGGACTGATACTGTCTCATATCATTCTCAGTCCAGGTACTAATCATATGGACTTTCGCCATTTATAAGTCAAAGTAAATAATATTACAAAACGGCAAAAGGCAATTTCATTATCACATAGTTAGTTTTGTACAATAATACAATATCATTTACAAACAGTGACGCTATGGGACATAATGTCTAACACAATATTCCTTCGCAGAGTAAGACGGCGAAGCCTAAGAGAGCTTCTGAAGACAAGTGCCACCACTGCCAAAAAGTTGAGCACTGGAAACGAAACTGCTCAGACTATCTCGCGCAACACAGGAAGGAAAGAGCATCGACATCAGGTACTTTTATTTTTCCTATTATCGATATCTCATTCGCTTGTGAAGCTATGACATCTAATTGGATTTTGGATTCTGCTTGTCCTATTCACATTTGCAATACATTGCAGGTGCTGACGGGAAGTAGACGGCTGAAATTTGGGGAGATGCAGTTGTGATTCAGGAGTGGCAACTCTTTGGATGCAGTTGCAGTGGGCATATGCGAGATTCCCTTACCCAGTGCGAAACTTTTGTTAAATGACTGCTTATTATGCCAGGATGTGTGGCGAATATTATGTCCCTTTTGTATTAGATACTGAAGGTTATAATGAAAATATTAAGAATCGTTCTTAGTATTTATATGATAGTAATGATATTCAAATCCTTTATTTTTTAAATGAGCATGGTCATTACATATTGCGTACCTCACAAGATATTTTTTATATTGGAATAAATAAACGTAAACAATCTGATATAAATAATACTGAACTTTGGCATATGCGGTTAGGTCATATAGGCGTAAAACGCCTAACCCAATTGGTTAAGAATGGTTTGATACATGATCTCAGCATTGAACCTTATCCAACTTGTGAATCTTGTATTCGGGGTAAAATGACCAAAGCCCCATTTTCGGGTGTTGGACGTCGAGCCACTAACTTATTGGAACTCGTACATTCTGATGTATATGGTCCCTTAAGTCAAACTACTCACAGTGGATTTTTTTACTTCGTCACCTTTACCGACGATCTGTCACGGTACGATTATGTCTATTTGATGAGACATAAATCGGAAACCTTTGAAAAGTTCAAAGAATTCCGAAATGAAGTTGAAAACCAAACTGGTCAATATATTAAATCTCTTCGATCTGATCGAGACGGTGAATATATGAGTGGAGAGTTCATTGATTATTTAAATGAGAATGGAATTCTCGCTCAATATACTCATTCGGGCACTCCGTAACATAATGGAGTGTCAGAGAGGAGAAATCGGACTTTATTGGATATGGTCCGATCGATGTTGAGTTATACAATTTTACCCTATTACTTATGGGGTTATGCTCTTTTAACTGCCGCACATCTTTTGAACAAGATTCATTCTAAGACTGTTCTTACGACTCCGTATGAGATATGGACCGGTAGGAAACCGAATCTTAGTTATATTAAGATTTGGGGGTGTCCTGCATACGTTAGGATGGCTCAGTAAGATAAGCTTTTGCCTCGAGGGCATAAGTTTAGGATTGTTGGATATCATTCAAATACAAAAGGATATTTTTTCTGTGATACCGAGCATCAAAATGTGTTCGTAGCTTGCTTCGCAAAATTTCTAGAAATAGAATTTTTGGCTGAAGGTGGTGATAATAGATAGGTTGAACTTGATGAAGTACAACCTGGAACCAACGAACTAATGGAGGAACCTGTAGTTCAAGAAGATAGAGAACCTTCAACACACACACACACACTCCGTAGGTCACAAAGGGTAGACCTCCTGAACGCTTGTATTTGATACAAGAAAAGAGTCTCGATGTTCTCTTAGTTGAAGAGACTGACCCTTTTACATATAGAGAATTGATGTTGGACATCGACTCCGTGAAGTGGCAAGACACCATAAAATCCGAGATAGACTCAATGCATGAGAATCAAGTTTGGAACTTTGTTCCGCTTCCCGAAGGAATTGTTCCTATCGGTTGTAAATAGATTTACAAGAAGAAGCGAGGGCCCGATGGAAAAGTTGAAACCTTTAAGGCCCGACTGGTAACTAAAGGTTACTCGCAGCGACCTGGTGTCGACTACGATGAAACTTTTTCTCCAGTGGCAATGCTAAAGTCCATCAGGATTTTGTTGTCAATTGCCGCATATCATGATTAGGAGATTTGGCAAATGGATGTCAAAACGGCTTTTCTAAATGGATTTCTTGATGAAGAAATCTATATGGAACAGCCGTAGGGTTTTGCATCTAGCGAGAACTCGGGCATGGTATGCAAGCTGAAGAAGTCCATTTATGGACTTAAACAGGCTTCACGAAGTTGGAATCTTCGATTCAATGAGATAATCAAATTGTCTAGTTTTTTTCAAGAATTCGGAAGAATCCTTTGTGTATCGGAAGGCCAGTGGGAGTATGGTGGTATTTTTAATTCTCTATGTTGACGACATCCTTATCATTGGGAATGATATTGGGATGATGCAAGGCGTCAAAACTTACCTCTGTAAGAATTTCTCCATGAAGGACCTGGGTGAAGCTTCTTATGTCTTAGGCATAAAACTCTATAGGGATAGAGAACAGAAGCTTATTGGGTTATTGTAGGACACAGAAATCGATGACGTTGTTCTAGGCTCGCGACCCAGTCGGGAGTACGAAGTAGCCCACGGGGGAACTAAATCGGAGAAATAACATGGAGTCGCCACCCGGTGTGAACCGGGAAAATGATTTAAGGCCGCATTCACCCCTCGCAATGGAAGACCTCAAATCATTGGGTTCGAAATGCTCCCTTACTTATGCCACTTGTAATGAAATAATTTATGCAATAACTTAATCGAATCTACGCAACATATATATTCAAAAATAACCTATATCTAGTTCGCATTCATAAAACTAAATCCTATCTATGTTTGCATGCTTTAAAAGTAAGTCATTGTAATGGCAAGCATACAATATCACACAATGAGCATGTTGAATTATCAAACACAAAGAATAAATAACATCCTAAACATAAACGTAAATTAAATTACTATTGCAAAGAAAAATAACTAAATCATGCATAAAGAAATATCATAATCATGCTTAAAAATAAATAACTTATTAGACTAAATCATGCTTAAAACGCAAGGTTGGATGAAACGAAACATTGCGAATCCGATTTATCACAGAATTAGGAGTAGTCTCAAGTATCCAGAATCCGATTTCGTTATACTGTGATAATACTGGAGCCATTGCATTAGAAAAATAACCAAGGGCACATCAGAAGTCGAAGCATGTGGAACGAAAGTACCACATCATTCGAGAGATTGTGTCGCGATGGGACATTATCATGTGCAAGGTATCGAGTGAAGATAATATAGCAGACCCGCTTACGGAGGCCATACCTCCGAAGTTATTTGATAAACATGTGGAGTCAATGGGTATTGGATACAATCGATATTGGCACTAGAGCAAGTGGGAGATTTTGTTAGGATTGGTGCTCTGAGCGCCAATTTTATTATGTATTTCCTTGTAAATACTTACGTAATATTTTATTATGAATAAAATGAACAGTTTCTTTTATATAACTTCTTCTTTAATATGGTAAAGGTGTAACCGACCTTATAATGATTAGTTATGATACTGTTGCAAAAGCGTCGCAACTGACATTGAGTTGTATCATGACGTTGTCATTCTTAGACTGTTCCCGATCAAGGTTTACACTACTTGGTCAGTAAAGTAAACTCGTTGAGACTGGTACATGTCGGATATTGGAATCTTGAATTCCGACGGTTTCTTAGTGAACCATGAGTCTTGGAGACTCGTATAGATGTGTAGGTATTTATAACAGATAAATATTGAACGACTCATCGAAGATTCTTAATGGATGGTACACCAACGTCAATAAGAATCTTCTCGGGTTGAGTGAGCATAGTGATTCTTTGACTTGAGATACCACTGTGGATATCTGAGTTATACTCCACACTTAGATGACCGTCACGTCATCGATCTATTTAGATCAGACCTCCGTCTGTTTGTTAGGTGTGGACTGATGCTCAGGATATCCTATGTGTATCAAGATATGATCTGTCAGCTCTGTGTACATAGCATAGATATTCAATATGGAATTAGCAATTTGTTAAATCCATGGGCCCGTGGCACACTGCAGAAATTAGTTCTAAGTGTTTTTTGAGAGATTGCTAATAGAAACGTCGACGTGATTATATCTATAGAGATTTGACTTTTGTATCTATATCTCTGGAATAATTCGGATACCTGTGATGGAGGGATTATACGTATGTAGTGACCTCGACCTGTATGATTCAGTGAGTTTATTCGTGTTCGTCATAATTTACGGTGGGTGAATTATGGACACGAAATTTATTTCGTGACAAATATGTCTGAATCTAGAGAATCTCACCAATGAAATACACTCGTAGAGCACTAAGGCAACTGTTATGAATAATACTGATTATTTATAACTCGTTTAATGGTTAAACGAAAAATACATGCCATCGGGACCTAATGGTCATTTCTGAATTAATGTGTATTTGTATTTAATAATTGATATTATTAAATACACATTAATTAAATATCAATTTGTGATATTTAAACTTATATCATTAATATATGTATTTGAGATATTTAATGTAAATATAATACATATATTTAAGATATTTATATTTATTAATTAATTATTTAATTGTTAAATAATTAAATTAATTTATAAAATAAATATCTTTAAGTAATGATTTCAACTTTTTTAAAGTTGGAAATGGCATAGTTTCATTGGAACACATTTTATTCACTTTATTGAAGATAAGATGTCATCTTTAATGTTGTAAAATGTGGACTAATTAAAATTGAACAAAATTAAAGAATTGTTTTTTAATTTCTTGTTGCAATAATCGGCCATGAGAGAAAAATAAATAAAATGGTTTTGTTTCATTTTTTCTAAAACTTACACAAGTTCAACAAAAATTACAAAAGAGAGTTGAGAGCATTTGTTGAAAAGGAAAAGAAAAATTAAAACAAAATTGGATTTTGTAAGTAATTTCATTTCTTCTTCTACATGAAAATTATTTCATTTTTCTTAACTTCAATTGTGTTGTTAAGATCATGTCTCTATTCTTTTAGTTTGTAATTAAATTTGTTGGAAGCTTGTTGGATGAGTTCATGCATGTATAATTAATTTATTTACTTATTAGTGTAATTAAGCTTAATAAATTAATTAGAAAATCAAAATTTCCGTTTAAGAGTTAATTAGCCATTCATAATTAGCCTAGAATTGTTCTTGATTAATTTCATGATGGTGAGACTTAATTGGTGTGGTAATTGGAAGATTAAAGTATTGAATTTTGTCAATTTAATGTAAATTACCCAATTTGAGTAATTTGTGAAATTAGGGTTCTTAACCCATTCAAATATTGGGGCTTTTCATATATATGATATAATTTGATGTATATTTGATGTATGTCAAATTTGAGATTGATTGGATTTGATCTTGATATGTTTTGAACAAATTGGGCCAAATTACAATTAATTAAAAATATGGGCAGATTCTGTAATTCTGAAAAATTCTGGGCATTTTAGAAAATTCTGAAAAGTTTCTCGATTTGAGTTGCCAATTAAAAAATTATTTTCGGATTGATTTTGGAATCAATTAAATATGTAATTGACATAATAAAACACCAAAATAATTAATTTGTAAAAGTTTGGGGTAATTTGGTAATTAAAAGAAATATGATTTCTTGGGTTAAAATTTCATATTTTAAGTATTGGTTAATTAAATAAATAAGTTTATTTAATTGTTCCAAGAAAAAATTTTGAAATCGGAAAAATCCGTTTTCCGCTCTCCGCTGCGCCAACATGTAATTCCTTATAAAACCCCAACAAAATTGGTTAGTTTTGGTTATGAAATATGGTAAGTACCGGGGTCAGATATATGTCGGTGTAGATGTATCCATCTTTATAGAGATTATTATAGGCACTACATTTTTTGCATATAAGACCCTATGATGAGTCTCAGTTGGAGACATTACCTTTTAAGTCGAGGAAGTCGCGGGAAACGGACGTCGGAAGGGAATCGAGATTTTTTTAGATTTTATTCGCTTGTTTAGCTTCGGGCTCACTTGTTGGACCTCCGTTTTAAAGCACCTTGGCCCAAAAACCCCCCGCAAACCACTTAACTTTAGCCCAAAACCCCCCGCAAACCACTTAACTTTGGCCCAAAACCCTTGAAACACACCAAGCCCACCACCAAAAGCCAACCGCACGCCCACCATAAGCCCACACACGCCTAAGCTCACTTAAAACACATCCAAATAATTTAAATACATATTTAAAACATGGGAAAATCAAAACAAATAAAATAAAATCTAAATAATTGCCTACCTAATTAACATAAATCAAATATATTAACTTCCTAATTAAACCAAATCTTGTCTCCAATCAATCTCTTGCTTTCTTTGCATGACACTAAGAAATATCTTACCTTTATTGCATGATCTCTCATTCCTTCTCCAATAAGATTTAACCCTAGCCTTTGCCTATAAAAGAAACACAATTTCAACCCTACACACCCTCTCTCTGCTCTCTCTCGACAGTGACCAAAAAAGAATAAAAATAATAAAGCAAATAAACCCTAATAAACAGCAAACTGCCCTTGCTTCACCCCTATAACAACCCTTGATTCACGCCTTCAATAGTCCTCGCCATTGCACTCACGTTCAAGCTTCACGCTAAAACACACAACCCTCACGCATATAGCCTAGCACACTCACGTTAATGGCCCTTCACGCCCAGCAATTGTCCACGCCCTGACTGCCCATTAAACTCATTTGCCCTCACGCACGTAGCCCTAAACTCCTCTCACGTACTGCCCTGACCTGCACGCCACATCACCGCTTCTCACTCACAACCCTCACACACCAGCACAGCCTTTAACCACCACAAATTGCCTCACTGCACAACCCTTTAACCACCGCAAACTGCCTTCACTGTACGGCCCTTTAACCACCACAAACTGCCTCATTGCACATCCCTTTAACCACCACAAACTGCCTCACTGCACAACCCATTAATCACCAAAAATAACCGCATTAAACAGCATCTCCTAGACCCCTTAAAAATGCAAAAATAATATCATTATACAGTAAAAATAGTGACTAAAAAACAGAAGCAAAACGGCAGCAAAACGGAGTCAAGATAGTAGCCCGAACAGTGAAACAACGAGGCAAAATGCAAACCAGTGAACCAGAAAAGTTACGGTGCTTTAGCCCTTCCGATTACCATGTAACGCGAGTCCGAGAGTCGACGTAAAAGGTTAGACCTGATGGCACTTTTCACATCTATTTTCATTCGTATTTTTTTTGCTTATTAAGTTTTATTTGCATGAGTATTGTGGAATGATGTGTGTTGTGGCCCTTGAATAAAATGGAAAATGTGTTGCCTCTTGTGGTATTAGGATGGAAACCCAGACATAAATTCCGTAGCCGAATCCGAATGGACGGTAGTGCGGTCTGTACTTGGGATACAACTCCACGTACCACTCGAGTAAACGACACATGTTTTGATTTATTTTGTATTGTTTGTTTATTATCCGTTATTTAATTTCTGCATGTTATTTGTTTGTGTAATGATGATATAAAGCGCATGGGCTTAGTAAGTTGGATTAAAGGTCCTCCATTTCGAGGGGTTAAAATCCTTTGCCACGATGCTTTGCCGCACCAGATGATTTATATTCGGTTGAATGTAAGATGTGTTCAATCGGGTATACAAAGTCCGATATTGTTGTCTTTATTTTTTATATGCATTATGTTATTAGCGCATGGGCTTAGTAAGTTGGATTAAAGGTCCTCCATGTCGATGGGTTAAAATCATTTACCACGATGCTTTGCCGCGCCGGGTGATGTATATTTGGTTGAATGTAAGATGTGTTCAATCGGGTATACAAAGTCCGATATTGTTGTCTTTATTTTTTATATGCATTATGTTATTAGCGCATTGGCTTAGTAAGTTGGATTAAAGGTCCTCCATGTCGAGGGGTTAAAATCCTTTACCACGATGCTTTGCCGCGCCGGATGATGTATATTCGGTTGAATGTAAGATGTGTTCAATCGGGTATAAGAAGTCCGATATTGTTGTCTTTATTTTTTATATGCATTATGTTATTAGCGCATGGGCTTAGTAAGTTGGATTAAAGGTCCTCCATGTCGAGGGGTTAAAAGCATTTACCACGATGCTTTGCCGCGCCGGATGATGTATATTTGGTTGAATGTAAGATGTGTCCAATCGGGTATACGAAGTCCGATATTATTGTCTTTACTTTTATATGCATTATGATGTGATGCGCATGGGTTAGTAGGTTGGATTAAAGGTCCTCAATTTGGAGGGATAAAAGCCTTCTGTCTACCTTTACCACGATATTTCACCACGCCTTTTATTTCGTTATTTGCTTTTCTTTGTATGTCATATTCTTGCATAATCATGTATCATGTTGCATCACGCATGGGCAAATCAAGTTGGATTAATGGTCCTCCACTTTGAGGGATAGGAAAGCCTACGGGCTACCTTTGCCACGACGTTTTGCTGCACCGGACAAAGTGCATTCGATTGAATCTGAGATACGTTCAATCAGACACTTGAAGTCCTATATATATGGGGCATATGTCGCATCTCTTTTCTTTCACTTCCATTATTTATCTTTCAAATCGCATCATGGCACGTTTATTTTGATGTACAATTGCCTCTTTGGTTATTTCTTTGCATATATACCTAATGGTTTCTCTTTATTACGTATGATTGTGCAACTGCCATTTGTTTGCATTTTCGTGTCCATGAATGTAATGTGCTTATGACATTTATGCTTGTCGTATTTCAATTTATCTTTATGCATGCAAATTCGGACATAGATTATATGCAAATAGGTTGTATGCAAATTTGGACATAGATTGTATGCAAATAGGTTGTATGTAAATTTGGACATAGATTGTATGCAAATAGGTTGTATGCAAATTTGGACATAGATTGTAGGCAAATAGGTGTATGCAAATTTGACATAGATTGTATGCAAATAGGTTTTATGCAAATTTGGACATAGATTGTATGCAAATAGATTGTATGTAAATTTGGACATAGATTATATGCAAATAGGTTGTATGCAAATATGAAAATGGTTACATGTGAACTTAGATGAACTTTTAATTTAGCGTGTGAACTTAGAAATAGAATACCCTTAGGAATATATGTTGCTAGACTCGATTAAATTATTACACAAATCATTTTATTACAAGTGGCATAAGAAAGGGACCATTCCGAACCCAACGGTTTGAGGTCTTCCCATGCGAGGGGTGAGTGCGGCCTTAAATCATTTTCCCGGTTCACACCGGGTGGTGACTCTTTTATTCTCCGGTTAGTCCCCCGCGGGCTACTCCGTACTCCCAACTGGGCCGCGAGCCCGGAACAGCATACGTCGCCCAGTTTTGTGTCCCACAGTCTGGCGACTCCACTAGGGATAGAGAATCGGCCCCGAAATAATATCTTGTAATGATTGTGATTTGTGCTTTAATTAATCGTGTCTACTGTAGGTTAAAAGGGGTCTGATCAAAGGCACTTTTTAAGGCTAGGTAATGGTTTGGTGTCTTCCTTCATTCACTACCTTTTTATAAGGAAAAGTTGTGAAGGAACCACATAATCATGTACTTGTAGCTTATTATGATGGACTAATTTGGAGGACTCGTTGTTTATTCATGTCACCAAGCGATAAGAGCCTAAGAGGCTTGGGTACTTAAGAGAGCCTCGCTCCACCCTCCCTCTGGGGAATCTACAACGAGAAATCCATCTGACAGTCAGTCACACACCATAACTCGTGGCACGTACCTTAGGTGTATAAAATAGGGTGCGCTCACTTGGTCGCTCGAACCCTTGAGTGGGGAGACCTAGTTGGGGGTAATTCTTCGCCAGCGAGAGTCTTTGTCTATACTCCTACAAACCCACATGTAGACCGGAGTTGTATTTCCTTATGCTTGTGGATCATCCTCATTTGGATTCAGTTGGACTACTTGTCAGAAATGCGAACTTGTTGGGCCATTTAAACTGGGATGAGTTCGTATCCTATGACAATTGGGCCAAAAGCTTCTGAAATGTCGATGGGCCGCTCGGTAGAAATTATTGCTTATGTTTGAATCATCTCTGTATGGTTGTATTTAAGGACCATCATCATTTGATGCAGTTGGACTTTTTTTCAGAATTGCGAACTTGTTAGGCCATTTAAACTGGGACGAGTTTGTATCCTATGACAATTGGGCCAAAAGTTTTCTAAAATGACGATGGGCCATCCTGCGTTTGGGCCCCTATCATTTGAAGTTGTTTAACCATGTTATCGCAAAGGTGTAAACATGTTTGGGCCTTTCAACTGGGACAAGTTTGCACCGCGCAATAACAGATTGAATACTTTAAAAATGGTAATGGGCCGACTTTATATTCCATATATCGCACGATCTCATGCATACACGCATCATGCTAACCCTTGTGTTCAAAAAAGCCATCATAGATTCCCGTGGGTGAGGGAAGAAGGAAGATTTGTCAGAAGACCATCAGCCAACATGAGTGAGTCAGTCAACGAGGGATCCCGCCTGGATCACATTGGAGACCAAAGTAACCGAAATA
This sequence comes from Zanthoxylum bungeanum, assembly GCA_019454045.1. NCBI lineage: Eukaryota > Viridiplantae > Streptophyta > Magnoliopsida > Sapindales > Rutaceae > Zanthoxylum > Zanthoxylum bungeanum. The sequence goes on along the minus strand of SKCR01047006.1, from coordinate 147,274 downwards.
TTGAGATATTGCAAGTTCTGACTAATGTTGTGGCCAGTTTGGCCGAACCCCTTATAGCCAATAACAGAAAGATGTGCAACCAGAATGGAAAGACCATTGGGGAACCTTCAAAGACCAAGACCACTCCCTCTGACGTTGCCCCTATCAGAAACAGACTATTCTCCAATCTTGGTAGACCTTTGTCAGAGGTATTTGAAGAGCTGAGGAGGCAAGGACTCCTAAATCCCTTAGAGCCTAGACCACTTCTAAACCATGTGCCATGCTACCTTAACCTGAACCTTTACTGTTACTTCCACCAGCAAAGAGGCCATGAAACAAACAATTGTACCCGCCTTAGGCATGAGATCCAGAACCTCATAGACTCCCACAAAATACCTGACCCTAAGAAAGAGCAACCTAACATACAGAGAAACCCCCTACCTAACTATCACTCTGTCTCACCGCCTACCTACATGATTAAATCCGGCCTACCTAACAGCATTGTCTTCCAAACTCACGACCACCAAGCTAACCGCATGAGGATATGGAGCAACAATAATAAAGATGAGATAGAGCAGAAAAGGGAAAGTAAATGGGAAAAAGAATTACAAAAGTTAGAGGATCTGATGTCGGAAAAAGAAAGAAGACGGAAGAAAGACAAAAATGCAAATTACGGGGATGTTTGTTCCCTGATCTCATCAATTATGAGTCACATCTATATATCATAAGACATTGATCTTACTGCTTGTTCGAACCTTTTTAATGATAATTAACAGACATTGCATTTCGCTTACTTGCCTGAATCTTTTTCTTTCAATGCAAAAGAGGACTATTTTGACAAAAGCATTCAACCCTGGTATACTTGATACTCAGTGATGTTTAGAAAAACGGGGAATCCTCGAAGGAAGCAAGCAGAAAAGGACAAGCTTAGCCATTAAAGTATGGAAAGGGGGGCAATGAGACTGTCAGATTTGGAAGGGAATGAGTTCACCGAGGCCGATCAAACGTGGATAGATTGAAGAAATATTGCCTGAGGGAAAAAGAAGACCGAACAGTCATCAAGGTAATTGACAGAAGACCTATCAAGGGAATTGACAGAAGACCTAACTGTTAGTGTTCCTAGAACATACCAAGGATCTAATAAGTAAGAAAATGTGTTCATAAATTCATTATAAGTTGCGGAATTACATACATTGAATGGATTTGAGCTTTTAAAATTTTCAATGAAGATCTCCAAGATCCTTCCTTTGTTGATTCCAAGCTTTGAGTTGGTTTCCAAGAGTCTTCCTTTGTTGATTCCAAGCTTTGAGTTGTGAATGAAGATCTCCAAGATCCAACCTTTGTGTTGATTCCAAGCTTTGAGTTGGTTTCCCTATCACCTTAGAAGACTTCTACAAGTGCTAGCTTTGTTGATTTTGCCACAAAATCAAAGAGAAGAGAGGAGAATGAAGCTCACGTCATAACAAGGATGAAGTCACGCCCATTTGTTTAAATCAATTAGGGTTTTTCTGGTCAAGTGTTGTGTAATGAGAAGAGAGAGATGCCTTTTGTAAAACCAATTTACCCTTTTCACCTAAACAATGTGGTGGGTAAATGGTTTCACCAAAACCATTCCAAGGTAGTTGGAAAGTTGGTGGCTTGGCATAAATGTTCCCTAACTACCACATGTGAAGTGGGCCCCACATTTGAATTCAAAATTCAAATGGATTCTACGAATATTTTCCGCGGCTCGGATTCGTTTAATCCGATTAAACGAATTTCCGTCGCTAAATAATTAAATCTAATTTATTTAAATGACTACGCCTCGTAAATATATTACGAATGCAGTTTACAAATTAATTCTAAATTACTCCGTTCACTCGTATTAAAGTCCAACTTTAATTTCGTAATGAAATCCAATTCATATTAATATATCTGATATATTAATTTTAGCCCATACAAATAAATTAAATAGAAAAATCAAATTTAACTAATAAATTTATTTTACAGATTAATTCCAAATTAATCGCGTTCTCTCTCTTCCGAACACATTTAATCCCAGATTAAATAAAACCTCAATTAATCCCAGATTAATTTTTCTCTCCTAAAAAATAATCCCAGATTAATTCTAGTTAAGTCAACTGTCATCGGTGAATCTTTGGAAGCGACCCAAGAGACCCTGGATATGTTGGCAGTAAATCCGGTATCGGACTATCCGATTAAGTGCGTACCTCGTACCACATGCTTACGGATTTACAAGACATGGTTGGCTTCTAGCAAAGCACCATGCCTACCCAATTCTCCAGAAATATTCTTACTAGAATATACAATCTATGTCAGGCGTAGTATACGTAGTATTGCGTAAGTCGATCCAGTATCGAATGTCACGTGTTAGGCCTGGGGCTGGAATTATGTCTGCCCCGTACGAAGCACATGTCGGATGTCTGGTAACTAGTCTCTATAATCGAATGAACATGACCTAGTCATATCATCCCGATGACTGCAGTACTTAAGAGTATAGTTCCGTATCCTACGTGACATCATCTCCACTATGACTGGAGTGATACTTCCGTCTTGACATCACACCCAATACACTACGATTCTCAATATACCCAGCAAGGCGTACACAGAACCGGTTAAAGCCCTGGACGACCAAAACCAAAGCATATTGATTGTCGCAAGTATTAGCGGTGCAAGTCTCAGGTTAGACCAAATACACCTACCCTGATTTCGGACTTCCATAGACACATAGTCATACTACCAATGGAATTCCGAGGGGTCTATCCAGAGCGAAGCTGTTTTCCGTACCATCGGTAAAACACAACCTCCTATTACACTTGCATGAGTATCCAATACCGAAATATATGAGAACTATGCTATTGTGCCCTCACAACGCTCACAAGTGTAATACTAGTCTATTCCGCATTATCGATGTCCAATCTCGATAATACTATGACTAGGGATTATTTAATGATTAATCCTTCGTGGACTGATACTGTCTCATATCATCTCAATCTAGGAACTAATCATAGGGACCTCCTATCATTTATACATCTAGGTGATCTAATCACAAATGATAAGAGTGCAATCTCATTGTCACATAGTTAATTTGTACAACAACACCATGATCTGTACAAATAGTGACGCTATGGGTCATAATTGTCCAACAATCTCCCACTTGGCCTATAGCCAGTCACTCGAGTGTCATACACCCGAACTATGTACGGTTCGCTCAAACTGCTGAGGAAAGGCTTTCATCAGCGGATTTGCATGATTATCGTCTGATGCGATTTATACGATCATCACATCGTCACGATGTATGATCCGAACGAATCAGATGAATAGTCGAAGTATATTTCTGGATCGTTGATGAGACCATTAATTCTTTAGCCTGCGTTGTAGCCTAGCTCAGCTGCTAACAGAACTATATCTAATCTAATTAGATTTTTTATTGACCCAGATGGCTTCTATTGCTGCCTCAGCTGCAGCAATAACCCGCATTTGTTGTTTATTTGGTAACAGTATCTTGCTTGGAAGATTTCCAGCTCATTGTTCCGTTATTCAAACTGTATAGTACCGTTATTGTTATCGGTTAGGAAACTTGTTGTAGTGATCCCAGTCACTTCAAGTTCTCATTCTCCATAGTTTAAGACATCATCCTTAGTTCTCTAAGATACTAACGGATGTTCTTAATATCAATCCAGTGACTATCACTTGGATTGACCTGTTTGTGACTCCATATGCTCAAAGCGTATGAGACACCAGGTCACGTACATTTTTCAATGTACGAGTTCTCAGAGAGTGTTAACAACTTTAAATCTATCCTAGAGTAGATCTTTATTCCTAGAATAAAGGTTGTTTCTCCCAAGAATTCTACGGAGAATTTTCATGAAAGCCAAGCTTTCACCGATTGTAATATGGGAATATCATTTCCAAGAAATGACATATCATCATTATTTAGGACAGTCATTGTCAGTGCGCTCCCACTAACCTCCTTATATACACAAGAATCATTTCGTTTTGAATTAAATCATAACCATTATGATTACATCAAAACGATAATTCCAAGAACCTAATGCTTGCTTCAATCCAAACATGGATCGAATAACCTGCAAACCTTTGTTAGTTTTGATACGACAAAATCGTCAGGATGTTGTAAACATCCTCCAAAAGGTTTCCTTTTCAGGAAAATGATTTTTTGTTCAGCTGCCATATTTCATAAATGAAACATGCAGCATCAGCAAGCATTATCCATTGGATTTAATGCGGCAACATGTAAAAGATTTCGTTGTAATCAACATAATGTTGATAACAATACCTTTTCGCTACAAGCCTTGCTTAGTACGTTGGTATGTTGTCTTCCATGTATGTCTTCCTTGAAGACTTATATAGTACCAATAGGCACAATGCCTTCTGGTACATCAACTAGTCTCTAAACATAGTTGGTATACATGGAATCCATTTCGGACTTCATGGCACTTTGCCATAATGGGGAGTCGATACCTTGTATCACTTCCTCATATGTAGTCAGTTCATCTTCCTCAATAAGATTGACATCTTTATGAGGTGAGATCAGAAACCCATACCTCCCAGGTTGTTTTCTGACTCTCTCCGACTAACGCGGTTCTTGTGTATTCGAAGATTGTGGTACAGTTTCATCCTTGATGAACTGTTGTGTTCCATTAAGGACTAGGTGCCTTGAACAGTATTACTCCGATTTTCATCGAGTTTTACTATCCTCCCACTTACCACTGCATATCGGTATTCTCTTAGGAAAAACGCATGGCGAGCAACAATTACATTGTTCTCATGTGAGATGTATAAGTACTATACTTTGGTTTCCCTAGGATAACCTACAATTTAGGCACTTATCCAATTTGGGTTCTAGTTTGGTATCATCCAAACGTATGCCCAGCATTCCCAAATCATCAGGAAGTGAGAAAACCCAGTTTCTTTCCTGTTCATATTAATATGAATTCTGTCTAACAGATTTTCATGGAACCTTATTCAAAATAAGTATTGCACTGTTAATGCTTATCCTTTGAAGGAAAATGGTAGCTCAGAGCGACTCATGATTAACCTTATCATGTCTAACAAAATTCGGTTTCTCCGTTGGACACACCGTCAAATGACGTGTTCCAGGAGGAGTCCTCATTGAAAGAATACTATACTCTTTCAAGTATTTGAGAAACTTATTGCTTAAGTATTTTCATCATGGTCAAACCGTGATGGTTTTAATACTTTAGCCGATCTGTTTGTCTATTTCGTGTCGAAAATCTAAAAGTTTCTGATTTTTGTTTCATAAGAAACACATAACCATAACGCGATGCCACATCCGTAAAGGTCACGAAATACTCATATCCACCTCTAGCCTAGCTAGATATGGGCCCACTTACGTCACTATGAACGAGGGCTAACAGATCGATGGCACTTACACTTTTACCAAGTAAAAGGTATTTTAGGTACTTTACCTAATAAACTAGATTCGTAGACATCATTTGAATAGAATCAAATCCGTCCTAGTATCCACTCTTCAAAAGTGTGGATATACGAGTCTTGTTTAATGTGTCCCAGACAACACTGCCACAATAAGTTATCTGATCAAATCAGTTTGAGCTATTTGTTTTCATGTTATATGTTTGAGATTTATTTATATTCAAAATATAAATACTGTTATTCACATCTAATGTGTTTATCTCAATATCATCTTTATAAAATAAAACACTTTAGTGTTCTAGAATATAAAGGTATACTCGCAACGAGTTATACTCGATATAGAGATAATGTTTCTAGTCAAACTAGTTACATTATAACAGTTTCCTAATTTAAGTACACACCCAAAGGGTAGTTCCTAAACTTAGGTATCTACGGTGTAAAACAGCGACTTTCGTCCCATTTCGATTCGCAGATTAATCTCAATTGAAGTCAGTATCCTGCTCATAGCAGATTCTGCACATCAATGCATATTTATGTATCACACTTAGTATTTAAAATCAATTTTAATACTAGTAGTGAACATATTTATGACAAACATATTTGAAGTCAGAGCCTTGCTCGTCTTCAATTCCTTCATGTCTGCTTGTCCATACGGCAGTCACGCTTCAGTGATCCCATTTGCACAGTTTAAGCAGACATCTTGGGATATGTCTTTGTCTTCCTAGAAGACAGTAATGATTTTGCCTTTGCCCTTTTCTATATCCCAGAAGCCTTGGCCAAGCCTTGGGTTTCTAGAATATCGAAGTAAGGTGCGCCTTGCGCTACTTGCCTTATTGCAAACTTTGGCTTTATCTCCTTGAGAATAGCCATTAACTCTCACAGAGTTATTAATTGCAATTTAATACTTCTAAGATCTAAGAATAGATCTATGAAGATCCTTCAATTTCTTCATCATACTTTAAGGATCTAATCCTTAGTTCTGATTAGGAAATTAAGGAGTCTTTTGGCAAGTATAATGGATTAAGCACTAAAGTTATCATCACATGAATCTTCCAAAGATCATGCTCTACTATTTGCTTAACTCTGGGCTTAGGCCTAATATGTTATTTTATCAAATAAAGTAACTTATTAGTTCCAGGACCATCCTGAAATTTTATTCCCAATTTGAAAATTAAAGTCGTTTAAAACACATTTTCACCTAGGATTATGTTTTAAACACTAATCTTTCAGTTATCTTGATTCCAATAGTCCAACTATCCAATCAACGATTTCGGTACAATCTAATGTAATGATTATTATAGTCTAACTATATAACTAATTACAATTTTATTGGTTAAAATCAAATATATATTGATTACTATAATCCAATATATAATCAACTATAAATGATCGGTAAAATTCAAATATATTGATTACTATAATCCAATTATATAATCAACTATAAATGAAGGGTAAAATTCAAATATATTGATTACTATAATCCAATTATATAATCAACTATAAATGAAGTAGTTTGAATACAGTCCAACTGTTTAATTAAAAACACAATTAAATATTAGTCCAACTAATATATTAATTTATTGACGAAATATTGAAATGAGCGCGTATGGCAAGTATCTAAACGAAATTGCAAATCTAATACTTGCCTCCCACTATTTTCGGCGAGCCTCTAACCCTCTGTTGAGTACTCGGGAAACCTTGTTTCCTGGTGGGCTAGGATCCCGTTAAATAACACACAATCTTGACTTTGGCCAACAAATTGTATGATATTTAACTAGGTAGATCTCTAAGATCAATTGGATCTCATCCAATTCCTAGATCCAGTAGGTGGACATCCAAGTCCGAAACATATATGCCAATATATCCAATATATTTTCCTAACCTTTTTTTCCTCTGAATCAACTAAGCCTTGGCTTTGGCACAACAAGCTTAATGATTCCAGTTAAGCGGGACCCATTGACATGGAAAGCTTCGTAATCAATGTCGATGGACAAGAAGTGATCTTGACTTTGGCCAACAAATCACGACTTGGACAAGACACCGATATGGAACAAAACTCTCATGATTCAAACACATCCGCAATTGACAAAGGTCTTGACTTTGGCCAACAAACCAATGCCAACTTTGGATCTTGAGTAAATCACTCAACGGAAGGAAAAACGCTTAATATTTTTGAGGGTTTTTCGCGTAAATTGGCAACCAATTTATTATCTTTGATTAGGTCTCATCATACACCCTTAAGCATGCATTCTAAAAGCATAATAAGGCACGATAAATAAATTAATAATGATATGCGGATGGATATGTCACAAATTATTCCTAGAACAAATCACTTCATTTCCTCTCCCCGGCTAGAACTATTCCAACTTCTACTCAATTACATAATACAATAAAGAAACCTCATTTACATTGAGGGGAATTGGTGAGAAGAGAAATACAAAGAATAATGAGATAAAAGGCTGGACACACAGGTCCAATTTAATAAATTCTAAATTTATTACAATTTCCAAAATTGCCCTCACCCTTCTAATTCCATCTGATATACATTATTCATGCAATACATTCATGTATTCATACAAATCATGTTATTCAATCAATCTACTCCAATTAATTAATCTTTGAATTAATGATCATCCAATGTTCAAACAACGATTTGATTTGCGCGAGTCCAACTCGTTTAAGAATAAATACTCAAAGTAAGTATTCTTGAATTATATTGAACTACAACATTAAATCCAATTTATTTGTATTCAATACTAATTCCAATTTAATTCCAAATTAAATATTTACACTTATTTATTTGCCTTAAAGACTTGGATTCTAAATCCAATCTTAATGGGTCTCAAAGGCCCAATAACATCCAATGTCATTTTAATTAAAGTCCAATGGGCTTTTAATCAATTCTTAAGGCATGGGCTTTGGCCATAATAGGTCAAACCCAAAATGCCAAGGCCCAATAGGAATCACCCTATTGCCTACAAATTAATTTAGGTCCATTAGGCCCAATTAAATTCTTTAAAGAGCCAAGTGATGTATTTGGACTTCATGGAATTGGTTTTGGGCCCAATTGGATCCAATCCAAAAGTCCAAAACCAAACTTGGTCAAAACAAGCCCATTAAGCCCAAATACACACTTTTAGCCCAATTAAATTATAAAGGCTTATTAACATAATTATAATATTCCAAATATCACAATTATTTTAATTAAAGTGTATTAGCCATGATTAATTAATTAAACTCAATATTTCTAAAATACCAATTAACTTAATTAATCATGCTTAATCCATCAATTTATGCTCAACACAAATTGAAGCCAAAACACATCATTTCATGCTCAACACAAATTGAATCCAAAACATATAATTTCATGCTCAACATGCTATTTGATTTTAACATAAACATTATTGACTTTGATTCTAATCCAATCAAACCAACAATCAACATTTAATCATGCATTTAAACACATCCAATGATGTTATAAAAAAAATAAATTGCAGTGCATTACAGTGAGGTTTTGGCCACACTAAGGAATATTAAAAAATTTGATCCAATCAATTTATTCCAAATCGAATCATGCACAACTCTAACTTAACATAATCTAAGCATGCTCAAAGCATCAATTTGAATGAATCATGCTCAAAACACAAAAAGCCCCAAATTTTAGTCTCATGAACCCTAAATTTTTCATACTTAAAATTGGCTCTCTGATACCATTGTTAGTGTTCCTAGAACATGCCAATGATCTAATAAGCAAGAAAAGGTGTTCATAAATTCATTATAAGTTGCGGAATTACTTACATTGAATGGATTTGAGCTTTTAAAATTTTGAATGAAGATCTCCAAGATCCTTCCTTTGTTGATTCCAAGCTTTGAGTTGGTTTCCAAGATCATTCCTTTGTTGATTCCAAACTTTGAGTTGTGAATGAAGATCTCCAAGATCCAACCTTTGTGTTGATTCCAAGCTTTGAGTTGGTTTCCCTATCACCTTAGAAGACTTCTACAAGTGCTAGCTTTGTTGATTTTACCACAAAATCAAAGAGAGGAGAATGAAGCTCACGTCCATAGCAAGAATGAAGCTCACGCCCATTTGCTAAATCAATTAGGGTTTTCTTGTGTCAAGTGTTGTGTAATGAGAGAGAGAGATGCCTTTTGGTAAAACCAATTTACCCTTTTCACCTAAACAAGGTGGTTGGGTAAATGGTTTCACCAAAACCATTCCAAGGTAGTTGGAAAGTTGGTGGCTTGGCATAAATGCCAACTACCCTCCCAACTACCACATGTGAAGTGGGCCCCACATTTGAATTCAAAATTCAAATGGATTCTACGAATGTTTCTCGCGGCTCGGATTCGTTTAATCCGATTAAACGAATTTCCGTCGCTAAATAATTAAATCTAATTTAATTAAATGACTACGCCTCGTAAATATATTACGAATGTCGTTTATGAATTAATTCTAAATTAATCTGTTCGCTCGTATTAAAGTCCAACTTTAATTTCGTAATGAAATCCAATTCATATTAATATATCCGATATATTAATTTTAGCCCATACAAATAAATTAAATAGAAAAATCAAATTTAACTATTAAATTTATTTTACCGATTAATTCCAAATTAATCGTGTTCTCTCTCTTCCGAACACATTTAATCCCAGATTAAATAAAGCCTCAATTAATCCCAGATTAATTTTCTCTCTCTAAATTAATCCCAGATTAATTCTGGTTTAAGTCAACTATCATCGGTGAATCTTTGGGAAGCGACCCAAGAGACCTCTGGATATATTGGTAGTAAATCCTGTTATCGGACTATCCGATTAAGTGCGTACCTCGTACCACATGCTTACGGATTTACAAGACATGGTTGGCTTCTAGCAAAGCACTGTGCCTACCCAATTCTCCAGAAATATTCTTACTGGAATATACAATCTATGTCAGGCGTAGTATACGTAGTATTGCGTATGTCGATCCAGTATCGGATGTCACATGCTAGGCCCTGGGCTGGAATTATATCTGCCCCGTACGAAGCACATGTCGGATGTCTGGTAACTAGTCTCTCTAATTGGATGAACATGACCTAGTCATATCATCCCGATGACTGCAGTACTTAAGAGTACTAGTTCCGTATCATACGTTACATCATCTCCACTATGACTGGAGTGATACTTCCGTCTTGACATCACACCCAATACACTACGATTCTCAATATACCCAGCAGAGGCGTACACAGAACCGGTTAAAGCCCTAGACGACCAAAACCAAAGCATATTGATTGTCGCAAGTATTAGCGGTGCAAGTCTCAGGTTAAGACCAAATACACCTACCCTGATTTCGGACTTCCATAGACACATAGTCATACTACCAATGGAATTCCGAGGGGTCTATCCAGAGCGAAGCTGTTTTCCGTACCATCGGTAAAACACAACCTCCTATTACACTCGTATGAGTATCCAATACCGAAATATATGAGAACTATGCTATTGTGCCCTCACAACGCGCACAAGTATAATACTAGTCTATTCTGCATTATCGATGTCCAATCTCGATAATACTACGACTATGGATTATTTAATGATTAATCCTTCGTGGACTGATACTGTCTCATATCATCTCAATCCAGGAACTAATCATAGGGATCTCATATCATTTATACATCTAGGTGATCTAATCACAAATGATAATAGTGCAATCTCCTTGTCACATAGTTAATTTGTACAACAACACCATGATCTGTACAAATAGTGACGCTATGGGTCATAATTGTCCAACACTAACCCAACGGAATAGGAAACTCATTCATGCATACATGCATACACGTAACGTATTTTGCATTTTTTTTGTGTTTGTTTTCTTTGTATTCACAGGTTTCAATGGAGAAAAAAAGAGCGGCAAATGCAAGCCAACCAGAAGCAGCAACAGTATAGTGTCATCAGTTTTAGGAATGAATCATGGGGTTGTGGCCCATATCAGTCTCAGGAATAAATCAGAATCAGTATCAGTCTCAGGAATGAATCAGAATCAATATCAGTTTTAGGAATGAATCACTGGGTTGAGGCCCGCGTCAGTATTAGTTTCAGGAATGGATCCTAGGGGGCGAAGCCCACATTATCAGCGGTTGAAAAGAAGAAATTCCATGGAGTGAGTGAGTGAAAAAAAAAGTGAGAGAGAGAGAAGTCTCTGATGGTTAAGCATATGTCCGGTGATGACATTATTTGCTGTAAGGAGAAACCTTAGAAACGGTAAGTGCGAGATGTGCTCTCATCCGGTATTCTGAATAGTTGATCTCAGCTAGACTCACGAGCACTTGATCACGGGATCTTAGTGGCGGAAGCCTGATTAGTCGGCAAGATGACTAGTTGAAGAGATGATGGATCAGTGAATGCTGTTTGCCTGGATATCCACCCTGGTTTACTTATGCTACGATATATGATATGGTTGGAAATAAAGAAAGAGTCTCTGTGATGAAAAAATAGAAAAAATATACCGCCTATAACCGATAAGCGTGAAGTTACCCATGGGCGAGTATTAGGACCACCATGAGGAGAAATGCTACCTTAAAGGGTAGGTGTGTCAAAAAAGAGAAGAAAAAAAAAAGAAAAGAAAAAGAATGAAAAGAAAGAGACAGAAAAAAAAAAAGACCATATCATGTTGAGTATGACGAAGTAATCACAGAGTGTGATCGAGACATCCAGGTTGGTTAGACCCACCGATCCGATTCTCCGAGACAAAATCATCGAATTAGCTCACTTAAGGAATAAGCTGCGAAAAAGCCTTGGCGCACACACACTAGAAGTCTAGTTCAGATCACCCATTCAGACGATCAGAGTTGAGCATATCGAGTACTTTGAAGGTTCTCAGGTTTCAACGCGAAGCATTCGTTGAGGACGCAGATATGTCTAATTATCAGGATTATCTCGAGTAGAGACCATACAATATGTTGAAGTGAAACATCAGCATCAATAGCAGTTCTACCGAGTATGGCGCTCTGGGGACGAGGCCCACTTTGTTCAGAATCAGTCTTGCCGGGTATGGCACTCTGGGGGCTAGGCCCACATTATCAGTATCAGGTTGGGGTCGAGGCCCACATCAGTATCAGCTTGGGGGCGAGGCCCACAACATCAATATCAGATTTGGGGATGAGTCCCAGAGTCAAGACCCACATCAGCGTCAGTATCAGATTTGGGGGATGAGTCCCGGGGTGAGGCCCACATCAGCATCAATTTTTGAGATGAGTCCCAGGGACGTGACCCACATCATCAGCAGTTTTGGGGATGAGTCCCAGGGTCGAGGCCCACGTCAGTATCAGTTTCGGGGATTAGTCACGGGGTCGTTGGCCCCCTGCATCATCATTTTCGGGATGCGTCCCAGGGTCGAGGCCCATATTTTGTCAGCGGTATTGGGATGTGTCCCAGGGTCGAGGCCCCCGTTGTCGGTTGGAGCTATTGGGATGCGTCCCAGGATCGAGATCCACTGCATCATCATTTTCGGGATGTGTCCCAGGGTCGAGGCACACATATTGTCAGCGGTATTGGGATGTGTCCTAGGGTCGAGGCCCCCGTTGTCGGTTGCAGCTATTGGGATGCGTCCCAGGATCGAGGTCCACTGCATCATCATTTTCGGGATGCGTCCCAAGGTCGAGGCCTACATATTGTCAGCGATATTGGGATGCGTCCCAGGGTCGAGGCCCCCCATGTCAGTTGCAATTATTGGGATGCGTCCCAGGATCGAGGTCCACTGCGACATCAACTCAGCTCGAGGCAGCAGGCAAGTCAGGTGGCAGCTGGCGAGTCAGGTAAGTAAAAATGCATTGCATAACTTTGATAGGATTATTCTTTTCACACACTGCACAAGTCCCATCAAAGTGGGGGTGACTGTAGGCACTGCATTTTTGCATATAAGACCCTATGATGAGTCTCAGTTGGAGACACTACCTTTTAAGTCGAGGAAGTCACGGGAAACGGACGTCGGAAGGGAATCGGGATTTTGTTGGATTTTATTCACTTGTTTAGCTTCGGGCTCACTTGTTGGACCTCCGTTTTAAAGCACCTTGGCCCAAAAAACCCCCGCAAACCACTTAACATTAGCCCAAAACCCCCCAAACCACTTAACCTTGGCCCAAAACCCTTGAAACACACCAAGCCCACCACCAAAAGCCAACCACACGCCCACCATAAGCCCACACACGCCCAAGCCCACTTAAAACACATCCAAATAATTTAAATACATATTTAACACATGGGAAAATCAAAACAAATTAAATAAAATCTAAATAATTGCCTACCTAATTAATATAAATCGAATATATTAACTTCATAATTAAACCAAATCTTGTCTCCAATCAATCTCTTGTTTTCCTTGCATGACACTAAGAAATATCTTACCTTTATTGTATGATCTCTCATTCCTTCTCCAACAAGATTTAACCCTAGCCTTTGCCTATAAAAGAAACATAATTTCAACCCTACACACCCTCTCTCTGCTCTCTCTCGACAGTGACCAAAAAAGAATAAAAATAATAAAGCAAACAAACCCTAATCAACAGCAAACTGCCCTTGCTTCACCCCTATAACAACCTTTTCTTCACGCCTTCAACAACCCTGGCCATTGCCCTCACGTTCAAGCTTCACGTTAAAACACACAACCCTCACGCATATAACCTAGCACACTCACGTTAATGGCCCTTCACGCCCAGCAACTATCCACGATCTGACTGCCCATTAAACTCCTTTTCCCTCCCGCACGTAGCCCTAAACTCCTCTCACGTATTGTCCTGACCTGCACGCCATATCACCGCTTCTCACTCACAACTCTACACACCAGCACAGCCCTTTAACAACCACAAACTGCCTCACTGCACAGCCCTTTAACCACCGCAAATTGCCTTCACTGCACGGCCTTTTAACCACCATAAACTGCCTCATTGCACAGCCCTTTAACCACCACAAACTGCCTCACTGCACAGCCCATTAATCACCGAAAACAACTGCATAAAATAGCAGCCCCTAGACCCCTTAAAAATGAAAAAATAGTAGCCTTATACAGCAAAAACAGTGACTAAAAAACAGCAGTAAAACAGCAGCAAAACGGAGTCAAGACAGTAGCCCGAACATCGAAATAGTGAGGAAAAACGCAAACCAATGAACTGGAAAAGTTGCGGTGCCTTAGCCCTTCCGATTACCGTGTAACGCGAGTCCGAGAGTCGACATAAAAGGTTAGACCTGAGGGCACTTTTCACATCTATTTTCATTCGTATTTTTATTGCTTATTAAGTTTTATTTGCATGAGTATTGCGGAATGATGTGTGTTGTGGCCCTTGAATAAAATGGAAAATGTGTCGCCTCTTGTGGTATATAGGATGGAAACCCAGACATAAATTCCGTAGCCGAATCCGAATGGACGGTAGATTAGTCTGTACTTAGGATACAACTCCACGTACCACTCGAGTAAACGGCACATATTTCAATTTATTTTGTCTTGTTTGTTTATTATCTGTTATTTAATTTCTGCATGTTATTTGTTTGTGTAATGATGAGATAAAGCGCATGGGCTTAGTAAGTTGGATTAAAGGTCCTCCATTTCGAGGGGTTAAATTCCTTTACCACGATGCTTTGTCATGCTGGATGATGTATATTCGGTTGAATGTAAGATGTGTTCAATCGGGTATACAAAGTCTGATATTGTTGTCTTTATTTTATATATGCATTATGTTATTAGCGCATGGGCTTAGTAAGTTGGATTAAAGGTCCTCCATGTCGAGGGGTTAAAATCCTTTACCACGATGCTTTGCCGCGTCGGATGATGTATATTCGGTTCAATCTAAGATGTGTTCAATTGGGTATACAAAGTCCGATATTGTTGTCTTTACTTTTTATATGCATTATGTTATTAGCGCATGGGCTTAGTAAGTTGGATTAAAGGCCCACTTTAGTTCAGAATCAGTCTTGCCGGGTATGGCACTCTGGGGGCTAGGCCCACATTATCAGTATCAGGTTAGGGTCGAGGCCCACATCAGTATCAGCTTGGGGGCGAGGCCCACAAATTCAATATCAGATTTGGGGATGAGTCCCAGGGTCGAGACCCACATCAGCGTCAGTATCAGATTTGGGGGATGAGTCCCGAGGCGAGGCCCACATCAGCATCAGTTTTGGGGATGAGTCCCAGGGGCGTGACCCACATCATCAGCAGTTTTCGGGATGAGTCCTAGGGTCGAGGCCCACGTCAGTATCAGTTTCGGGGATGAGTCCCGGGGTCGTTGGCCCCCTGCATCATCATTTTCAGGATGCGTCCCAGGGTCGAGGCCCATATTTTGTCAGTGGTATTGGGATGCGTCCCAGGGTCGAGGCCCCTGTTGTCGGTTGCAGCTATTGGGATGCGTCTCAGGATCGAGGTCCACTGCATCATCATTTTCGGGATGCGTTCCAAGATCGAGGCCACATTTTATCAACGGTATTGGGATGCGTCCCAGGGTCGAGGCCCCCGTTATCGGTTGCAGCTATTGGGATGCATCCCAGGATCGAGGTCCACTGCATCATCATTTTCGGGATGCGTCCCAGGTTCGAGGCACACATATTGTCAGCGGTATTGGGATGCGTCCCAGGGTCGAGGCCCCCGTTATCGGTTGCAGCTATTGGGATGCATCCCAGGATCGAGGTCCACTACATCATCATTTTCGGGATGCGTCCCAGGGTCGAGGCACACATATTGTCAGCGGTATTGGGATGCGTCCCAGGGTCAAGGCCCCCGTTATCGGTTGTAGTTATTGGGATGTGTCCCAAGATCGAGGTCCACTACGACATCAACTCAGCTCGAGGCAGCAAGCAAGTCAGGTGGCAGCTGGCGAGTCAAGTAAGTAAAAATGCATTGCATAACTTTGATAGGATTGTTCTTTTCACACACTGCATAAGTCCCATCAAAGTGGGGCGACTGTAGGCACTGCATTTTTGCATATAAGACCCTATGATGAGTCTCAGTTGGAGACACTACCTTTTAAGTCGAGGAAGTCGCGGGAAACGGACGTCGGAAGGGAATCGGGATTTTGTTAGATATTATTCACTTTTTAGCTTCGGGCTCACTTGTTGGACCTCCGTTTTAAAGCACCTTGGTGTTAGAGTTTTTAAAGGTCCCAAGATCAAAACTCAAGCATGATACACAAGTGAATACAACGACGGAAGTGCGGAATACTTACATCGAGCGGTTGAGCGACGATTTGGGCAACAAAATTCGAAATTCTCCACACTGGTTTGGGCGGCAGTGGGCTGCTGTGAACAGTGTAATTCGCCCCTTATCTTCAAGATTTGAAGCTCCAAGCTTCAACATTTTGCTTCCCGACTCATGGGTATACTTCCCTTATCACCTTCGCATGATCCCGGAGTGTGCTAGCACTCTTGTTTTGCCACAAAACACACTTGCTTCCCTCCATTTTTGCTTCAAAACTCACGGTCAAACCAGTAAAGAAAAGAAGAAAAATGGCGTGAGAGAGATGAGCAATATTTGGCTCCAAAAAGAAAAACCAACGTGAGAGAGAGAGAGTGTTGTTGAAAAATGTAAAGTGTATTAGGTGTCTTTTATTTCCAAAATAATAAACCATATACCACTTTTCCATTTGGAAAAAGTCAAGCCCTTAATGCTTCAACAACTTCCATCAATCACCATCAATCACATCAATCAATCTAGTCAAGTCACATCACTCAAAGTGACTAGTGATTTGACGCTTGATGCGACTAGCGATTTGACGCTTGATTTGACGAGCCGCTCTCGAATTCGAAATGCGAATGCGCTCGCAAATGATCTCGGGCTCGGATTCGCTAATTCTAAATTAACGAATTTTCCGTCGCGTCGTAATTAAATGATTACGCCTAACGAAATCACTATTCACGTCGCTAACGAATTAATTCTAAATTAATTCGCTCGCCCGAATTAAAATCTATTTTAATTCCGCGTCGAAATCCAATTTCGTTTAATTATATCAAATATATTAATTAATCGATTAATTCCAAATTAATCATTCTCTCTCTTTAAATTGATATTTTATCCCAGATAAAATATCTCTGTAATTAATCCCAGATTAATTTTCTCTCTCATCATATTAATCCCAGATTAATAAAAGTGCGAGTCATACGTCATCAGTGAATCTTTGGGAAGCGACCCATGAGATCCCCGGATAATTCGGCAGTAAATACGGTCGTCGGAGTATCCGAATCACGTACGTACCAAGTACTACGTTCTACCGATTTACGAGACACGATCGGCTTCTAGCAAAGCACGAAGTCTACCCAATTCTCCGGACATATTCATCTAAGAATATTTAAGATCTGTATCAAGCGTAGTATACCAAGTATTGTGTATATCGGCCCAGTATTAGATAGTCACGTGCTAGGGCTGGGGCTGGATAAGTGTCTGCCCCGTCCGAAGCACATGTCGGATGTCTGGTAACTAGTCTCTATAATCGGATATGCATGACCTAGTCATAATATCCCGATGGTTGCGCAACACTTAAGAGCACTAATACCGTATCCTGCGTGACATCATCTCCACTATGACTGAAGTGATACTTCCGTCTTGACATCACACCCAATACTCTACGATTCTCAATATACCCAGCAGTTGGTGTACACAGAACCGGTTAGAGTCCTAGACGACCTCAACTAAAGTATATTGATTGTCGTAAGCATTAGCGGTGCAAGTCTCAGGTTAAGACCAAATACACCTACCCTGATGTCGGACTCCCATAGACACATAGTCATAATACCAATGGGATTCCGATGGGTCTATCCAGAGCGAAGCTGTTTCCCGTACCATCGGTGAAACACAACCTCCTATCGCACTTGCATAAGTATCCAATACTTAAATATATGAGAACTATGCCGTTGTGCCCTCACAACGCGCACAAGTGCAATACTAGCCTATTCCGCATTATCGATGTCCTGTCTCGATAATACTCCGGCTAGGGATATTTAATGATTAATCTTTCGTGGACTGATACTGTCTCATATCATTCTCCGTCCAGGAACAAATCATTGACCGGCGTAAACACACACGTATAACGTAAGCGCACGTATCGTTCAAGTAGTATAAAAATATCGATCCCACGAGGACTTAATTCCTAATGTTGTTATTAATTATTGAATCTATTTATTTACAAATATCTAATTAAAGGGAGAATAGAATTGATTGCTTGATTGATTTGGTTGATTGAAGATTTGCTAAATAAATAAATAAAAAGATAAAAGAAAATACTAAGGAAAATAAAAGACACAAAGATCTAAGGTTGTGAATCAATTCTATCATTTAAAAGATGAAGTGATTATTTTATGTTTGTGTAATAAATCGATTTACTAACCTGGAACACTAAATTATGTGTAAGCCCTGTCGATGGTCAGACACAAATACCCAGTTTAACCCAATTGAACCATATGTCTATGTCAACCAAATTATCTGAATTCATTAAGGTTAAGTTCCAATTATGGCTACCCCCGCCCAACATGTATATTCCTATCCTGTAAGGAAATCTATTAAAGGGTTATCTATCCTCAAGGAAGATCGTGGGCTATTAAGTCTAAGGCTGAAACCTAAAATCCCTATGTCTAGTTCATTTTAGATTTATCATATCAATCTTATTGGTGATCAGACAACAAGAAGCATTAAGCTTAAGATTTAATAAATAAACCTTTAAATTACCCAAAAAAATAATCCCTTATAAACCGGTGATATTAAAAGTCATCACAACCTCAGAAAACTAAACATAACTAGGACTAGTAAATTCATAAAAGTAAAAGACATAAAATAAAATCTGAAAAGTAAATTACAATAAAATAAAATGCTAAGGTAAAAGGAATTACTTTTACTACTACTAATTTAGATATCTCCCATAAAATAATATATAAACTTGTGATAATATACCCAACCGACCATTCTGGCGGTATCCTGATTAAGTCAAATTAAGTCCAACCAGCCATTAAGGCGGAACCAAAAATAAATTTACCAACCGACCAGTTGTCGGTATCCTTGATTAGTCAGGTTTAAAACAGATTAAAATTAAATTACCAACCGACCAATATAGCGGTATTCCTTATTAAGTCAATATTTTAAATAGTTAATATATTATTTTTAAGGGAGATTAATCTAAATAGCAATAGTAGAAAAATTACCTTTCACCCTACCTGAAAAAGTTACTTTAACATGGTGAATAGTAAAAACAGTAAAAAGTAAAAAGTAAAAAGTAAAAATTAAATTACTATTATTACAAAAAGTAATTAAATTATTTACAAAACTAAAAATAAAAAAAACTAAAAAAAATAAAAATAAAAATTCTAGAGAGAGAAACTCTCTCTAGAGAGAGAAATCAAGAGAGAGAAAGGTGTACAAAATTCTGAAATTTCGCGCTGAATTTATAGGCAAATTTTTCACTATTCCAGCGTCGCGACGCCAAGGATCTCAGCGTCGCGACGCTGGATTTGTCGACGTGGCACGATGAGAAGGCGACACGTAGCAAGGCGGCTGACTGTTCACGCGACACGTGTCAAGGCGGCTAATTCTCAATTATTATGATGACGTCATTGATGACGTCATGCTGACGTGGCGATGACGTGGCGTGGCGGCTGACTGTTCACTGTCGGCACAATAGGATTGCGACACGTGGCGACACGTGTCAAGTTCTGATTGGCTGAGGCTGACGTGGCAAGTTGACTCGGTTGACCTGCTGACGTGGACGATGATGTGGCATGACACGTGGCAAGGTTGACTTGTTGACCGATGATGTGGCTGATGACGAGGCGACACGTGTCAAGTCTGAGTGTCGGCAGCATATGATGTTGACACGTGGCACGGCGCACGTTAGCAGATGGGATGTGATGGTGACACGTGTCACGGCGTATTTTAGCAAAGTCAAAACTTCTTCAAATGGTTGACCGTTGACCAGGCGCATGTTAGCAGATTCGGCTCACGCTGGGCGTCGCGGCGCGCAGTCTTCTAGCGGCGCGACGCTGGAAATTACCAAAATGCCCTTTTTCGCCAATTTTCACTGTTTTACTCCAAATCACCTCCAGAATGTCCTGAAACTTTATTTATCTACAAAATAACACAAAACACATCAAAAAATTCACAAAACTCAAGAAACTATTCAAAATATTAGATTAAATGAGTGGGAAATAGTGATATAAATACCACTCATCACACCCCCAAACCTAACATTTTGCTAGTCCTCGAGCAAAATACAGAATAAAATAACATAACAAAATTTAACTAAGCCATTTTCGTAGGGATCACGGTTGCATTTAGCATATGCAACAAGCCTTTAAACCCCTAGGTGTTCCTAGTGGACGAGTGTAGTCTCGTGAGGGCTTACAGCAATGATACCCACAAACATTTTACAAAAGTAAAAAGTTAGTAAAACTAATGCACACAAAAACAAAAAGACAAGCGAAAAGAGAATAAAGAAAGTTAGTGACTAATCAGGTGAAAATTCTACTCCAAGTTACTATTTGTTTTGTTTCTTTCTAAATTACCGAATAAGTAAATTCTCCGATTATTTTTACCATTCTCCATATATACAGCCAACAGAATATTAATAACTCATTTTTGCCCACAACAGTCATAAGTGCAGTTGATAAGGGAGTAATATTTTTGTCCTAAAGTTCTATTAGATTTCACACCTTTTGTAGCAATGGAATAATTTTCTGATTTTTCTGATTTTTTCTTTGATTTTTTTCTCTATTTTTTATTTTTATACAATACCTTCCGTCTATGTAGCGAGCTTTGGGTCGGTGGCTCCCAAACCAGTTGGCTTTAGGGCACCAGGTGTTAAGACACCCCTACAAACTTAATTACTCAGACTTCAGATATATATATATATTTGCAGCATCTTCGATCCATGTAGCGAGCTTTGGGCCAGTGACTCCCAAACCAGTTGGTTTTAGGGCACTAGGTGTTAAAACACCCTTACAGACTTAATAACTCGGATCTCGGACGTTTTTTTTTTTTTTTTTTTTTTTTTTACTCCATCACTATTTGAGATGCTTCCTCCAATTAAACTATAGTACGGAATATTACAAACTTTTCAATTTTAGCTCACGACTGTATGTTTCCATGTAAGTTCATAATACCTGTCAACTGAACATATGAAGATCCATTTTAGTCAGTTTTATGGAGAATTCACAAATTAAATAATTCAAAATGAAATAAACAAAAATTAACTTATTTCAAAAATAAATGGTTTGAGATACGTCTCAGGAGTGGAAATTCCTTACTCGGCTATCTTTTACCAATTCCACCTTTTTAGTCAAAATAAAAACACACAAACACAAAATATTTTTGTAATTTTTGAAAAATTTTCAAATTTTTTTGTATTTTTCGAAAAATTTTGAACTAAAAATAAAAACAACAATACAAACAAGTACTATTAACTATACCTCACCCCCAAACCTAAATGAGACATTGACCCCAATGTCTTAAAAAGTAGAAGAAGAGTGTAGAAAATCATACCTGATTAGTTGAAATTTTACAGGAAAAATTACCTTTTAAGATTTATGCCCAAATTACGGTTCTTACCACGATCGCTATTTGGCTATTTTTTTTTTAAAACATTTTGGCAGAATTTCCTCTGAATTTTTGATTATCCAACACAACCTAAATCTATCAAATGCCACAACCAAACTCAAATATCAAACTCAATTTCTTCGCCCCCAATTACTACGAATCAAATTCAACCATCCAACACTTCGTAATCCAATCCACAGTCAACCATTCACAATTCAAAATTTTTTTTTTTTTCAGTTTACCTAATTACCAAATCAAATTTTTATCAAATCATTACCGTATTTTAGTTTTCTGATTCAGCAATTGGTTCAGTTGCTTGGTTGTTTTGGGCGTGGTTGTTCTCGGTAGTGAGGGTGATGGGTCGGTTTTGGAGTATCTCGGCTTGCGGAGGTCGGCTTGGCAGTCACGGCAAGACACGGCAGTGGGCTCGGCTTGGTGTGGTGATGAAGGTCGGCTTTGATCTTGACAGAATGGCTTGGCAGTGGTTCGGTCGGCAGTGGTGATGGTTGACTTTGTCGGTTTTTGCGGTTTTGGGTTGGAGATCCGGCAATGGTGCGACTTGGTTTCTTTGCAGTGGATGTGATTGGTTTGTTGGAGGTTCACGGTTTCTCTT
Organism: Zanthoxylum bungeanum; assembly: GCA_019454045.1. NCBI lineage: Eukaryota > Viridiplantae > Streptophyta > Magnoliopsida > Sapindales > Rutaceae > Zanthoxylum > Zanthoxylum bungeanum. The sequence goes on along the minus strand of SKCR01047006.1, from coordinate 124,739 downwards.
GATTCTCGGTGAGTAGTTGCGGTTTGGGCGATGAGGGCTTGGCAGTGGCGGGTTCGCGGCTTTGGATTGGAGATCCGTAATGGTCGGTCTTGTGTGGTTTGGTTCAGGCGAGACAGTGGCGATTGGGTAGTCTCGGTTTGGTCTCGGTGGTTAGATCTCGGCGATGGCTCTCGGCTTGGGTGAATCTTGGTCGAAGGTTGGAAGCTTGGCCTTGGGTCTCGACTCTGTTGGTTCTCGGTGGCTCTCGGTTGGTTGGCTTGCGGTGGTGGTGGTGGGGCGATGGCTTTCTGGTTTCGTGGCTCTCGGTTGGTTGGCTTGCGGTGGTTGGTGGTGGGGCGATGGTTTCTGGTTTCGTGGTGTTTGAGGAAGAAGAAGGAATAAAAATGAGATCTGTGGTGCCTCTGCTTATGTTCTGTTTTTGAGTCAGCGTCGCGACGCCAAAAATTGCCTAGCGTCGCGACACTCGATCTTTTAGGGTTAGGGTTTTGACTCGGGATTTTTTTTTTTTTTTTTGGCAAAACCATGTCTTGTGACGGATAAATCCATAGGGACGCGTCTCAAAAGATGTCTCCTTACTTGGCCGTCTCCTGGATCAACTTTGTATCTTCGTGATTTTCTCAAATTTTTATTTTGAAAATCCCGCTTGCACTGGCTTGCTTTGTCTTAAAAAATTCTGTTTTTATTTTTCTGCAAAACTAACATACAAAATTAAAAAGTTCACACAAATAAATTACAATAAAATTGCATGGGTTGCCTCCCTGCTAGCGCTAAATTTTTCGTCTTCAGCCAGACGTGAATGAAATTCATCTTTTAAGGAGGTTTCAATGTCGTTTTGGTTGTCCGATTAAAGACAATCCCGTGAGCGTTGCTTTTGAAGGGTCTCTTCCAACGGTAAAGTGGCAGAAAGAGTTTTGTCTTATTCAGTGCTTGTGCCACCTTTTTTCTCAATGTTGATCCAGTGATTCCTGCAAAGAAAGAAAGAAAATCAGGAGGTCTCGTATGGTGCTTGACTTGGAATGGAAGTTCCATTCTGTCAAACTTCTGGGTGATATCTTTGATTTGTACTCCCCAAAACAGCGATGTTTTTCCTGAATGCTCTGGATCTTTATTAAGTTCTGACAGTTGCTCCTCTATTTGCTCTGTTTCTTGCTCCACCTGAAGATGAAAAGATGTGTCTGACATTAGGTCTTCATCCTCTGATCTAAGTGAAATGATTGGCTCGAGTAGATCTTCTTCAAACATTTGTGCAAAACATGCTCCAAGATCTTCATTTTGAGGATTTAGAATTCTATCCTCAATTTTTGATGCAGTTGGTACAAATATTTCAGCTTCATCCTCATCAGAATCTGAATAATAGAAATCAAATCGAGACTTTGCCGGTTCAAGTTCCTGAACTGATACCTCTGATTGTTGATACTGCTCAGCCTCCTCCTCTGTTGAAATGTCATTATAAAATGATTGGTACTCGAAGGCTTCATCAGTGTCATCTGGAATTGGTTCTTGAGGTATATAGTTCTGGTTTTCTGTTAATTGTCTGATCTGATCTGTCATTCTCTGTATGGATTCTGTGTTACTCTGAACTTGTGCATCAAATTGAGCTGCTTGTTCCTTGAACATGTGAATCATTGATCTTCCTCTGATGGTTCTGGTTGTTGATAAGGATCGAAGGAAGATGGTGGATAAGATGGAAAATGTGATTCTGTGAAATGTGATGGTTCTTCGTACCATGAAGGATCTTGATAGTTCTGCCACCCTGGATGGTAGTTGTATTCGCAATAATCGCTTGGGTGGTCACCATTACATATGTCACATCTCCACTTTGAGTTCTGTTGAGCAAATGTAGTATAACTTGGTTCTGGCATCCAGTGATAATCATTGGGCTGGACAACAGGCCTCAGAAAACCGGACTGTTGCTCCCAGATTTGGGGTGTATCTTCTTGTAAAGCACGTAATCTTTCAATCTCCCAGTAATGTTCCATTTTTAAGTCACCTGAAATCAAAAGAAAGAAATAAAAATTACAGATAAAAATAAAGAAAATTAGATACAAGTAAATTAGATAGCTTCAAAATTAACAACTCAAGAAATTTAAGTCCCCGGCAACGGCGCCAAAAACTTGACCGGCGTAAACACACACGTATAACGCAAGCGCACGTATCGTTCAAGTAGTATAAAAATATCGATCCCACGAGGACTTAATTCCTAATGTTGTTATTAATTATTGAATCTATTTATTTACAAATATCTAATTAAAGGGAGAATAGAATTGATTGCTTGATTGATTTGGTTGATTGAAGATTTGCTAATAAATAAATAAAAAGATAAAAGAAAATACTAAGGAAAATAAAAGACACAAAGATCTAAGGTTGTGAATCAATCAAATATCATTTAAAAGATGAAGTGATTATTTTATGTTTGTGTAATAAATCGATTTACTAACCTGGAACACTAAATTATGTGTAAGCCTCTGTCGATGGTCAGACACAAATACCCAGTTTAACCCAATTGAACCATATGTCTATGTCAACCAAATTATCTGAATTCATTAAGGTTAAGTTCCAATTATGGCTACCCCCGCCCAACAGGTATATTCATATCCTGTAAGGAAATCTATTAAAGGGTTATTTATCCTCAAGGAAGATCGTGGGCTATTAAGTCTAAGGCTGAAACCTAAAATCTCTATGTCTAGTTCATTTTAGATTTACCATATCAATCTTATTGGTGATCAGACAACAAGAAGCATTAAGCTTAAGATTTAATAAATAAACCTTTAAATTACCCAAAAAAATAATCCCTTATAAACCGGTGATATTAAAAGTCATCACAACCTCAGAAAACTAACACATAACTAGGACTAGTAAATTCATAAAAGTAAAAGACATAAAATAAAAGCTGAAAAGTAAATTACAATAAAATAAAATGCTAAGGTAAAAGGAATTACTTTTACTATTACTAATTTAGATATCTCTCATAAAATAATATATAAACTTGTGATAATTTATTACCAACCGACCATTCTGGTGGTATCCTGATTAAGTCAAATTAAGTCCAACCAGCCATTAAGGCGGAACCAAAAATAAATTTACCAACCGACCAGTTTGGCGGTATCCTTGATTAGTCAGGTTTAAAACAGATTAAAATTAAATTACCAACCGACCAATATAGCGGTATTCCTTATTAAGTCAATATTTTAAATAGTTAATATATTATTTTTAAGGGAGATTAATCTAAATAGCAATAGTAGAAAAATTACCTTTCACCCTAGCTGAAAAAGTTACTTAACATGGTGAATAGTAAAAACAGTAAAAAGTAAAAAATAAAAAGTAAAAATTAAATTACTATTATTACAAAAGTAATTAAATATTACAAAACTAAAAATAAAAAAAAACTAAAAAAAATAAAAATAAAAATAAAAATTCTAAAGAGAGAAACTCTCTCTAGAGAGAGAAATCAAGAGAGAAAGGTGTACAAAATTCTGAAATTTCGCGCTGAATTTATAGGCAAATTTTTCACTATTCCAGCGTCGCGACGCCAAGGATCTCAGCGTCGCGACGCTGGATTTGTCGACGTGGCACGATGAGAAGGCGACACGTAGCAAGGCGGCTGACTGTTCACGCGACACGTGTCAAGGCGGCTAATTCTCAATTATTGTGATGACGTCATTGATGACATCATGCTGACGTGGCGATGACGTGGCGATGACGTGGCATGACGTGGCGTGGCGGCTGACTGTTCACTTGTCGGCACAATAGGATTGCGACACGTGGCGACACGTGTCAAGTTCTGATTGGCTGAGGCTGACGTGGCAAGTTGACTCGGTTGACCTGCTGACGTGGACGATGTTGTGGCATGACACGTGGCAAGGTTGACTTGTTGACCGATGATGTGGCTGATGACGAGGCGACACGTGTCAAGTCTGAGTGTCGGCAGCATATGATGTTGACACGTCGCACGGCGCACGTTAGCAGATGGGATGTGATGGTGACACGTGTCACGGCGTATTTTAGCAAAGTCAAAACTTCTTCAAATGGTTGACCGTTGACCAGGCGCATGTTAGCAGATTCGGCTCACGCTGGGAGTCGCGGCGCGCAGTCTTCTAGCGGCGTGACGCTGGAAATTACCAAAAAATGCCCTTTTTCGCCAATTTTCACTGTTTTACTCCAAATCACCTCCAGAATGTCCTGAAACTTTATTTATCTACAAATAAAACACAAACACATCAAAACATTCACAAAACTCAAGAAACTATTCAAAATATTAGATTAAATGAGTGGGAAATAGTGATATAAATACCACTCATCAATCATAGGGACCTCTAATCATTTATACATCTAGGTGATCTAATCACAAATGATAAGAGTGCAATCTCCTTTGTCACATAGTTAATTTGTACAACAACACCATGATCTGTACAAATAGTGACGCTATGGGTCATATTATCCAACACTTGGCCCAAAAAATCCCGCAAACCACTTAACTTTAGCCCAAAACCCCCGCAAACCACTTAACATTGGCCCAAAACCCTTGAAACACACCAAGCCCACCACCAAAAGCCAACCACACGCCCACCATAAGCCCACACACGCCTAAGCCCACTTAAAACATATCCAAATAATTTAAATACATATTTAACACATGGGAAAATCAAAATAAATTAAATAAAATCTAAATAATTGCCTACCTAATTAACATAAATCAAATATATTAACTTCCTAATTAAACCAAATCTTGTCTCCAATCAATCTATTGTTTTCCTTGCATGACACTAAGAAATATCTTACCTTTATTGCATGATCTCTCATTCCTTCTCTAACAAGATTTAACCCTAGCCTTTGCCTATAAAAGAAACACAATTTCAACCCTACACACCATCTCTCTGCTCTGTCTCGACAGTGACCAAAAAAGAATAAAAATAATAAAGCAAACAAACCCTAATCAACAGCAAACTGCCCTTGCTTCACCCCCTATAACAACCCCTGCTTCACGCCTTCAACAGCCCTGGCCATTGCCCTCACGTTCAAGCTTCACGCTAAAACACACAACCCTCACGCATATAGCCTAGCACACTCACGTTAATGGCCCTTCACGCCCAGCAATTGTCCACGCCCTGACTGCCCATTAAACTCATTTGCCCTCACGCACGTAGCCCTAAACGCCTCTCACGTACTGCCCTGACCTGCACGCCACATCACCGCTTCTCACTCACAACCCTCACACACCAGCACAACCCTTAAACCACCACAAATTGCCTCACTGCACAGCCCTTTAACCACCCAAACTGCTTAGTAAGTTGGATTAAAGGTCCTCAATTTCGAGGGGTTCTTGGCAGTCTCCTATAGTCCCGATATTTTTCATTATAGTCCCAAATAACTAATGATGGATGATTTTTTTAATTGTAGTATTATGTGATGACCATGGATTTGTCTTGGGTCTCGAGGGAAAGTTATAGGGCATGGCAGCACATAAAAGTCTTGGAAAATGAGAATATTTATTGAGAATATAAATTAGCTTATAAGAATTTCAGTGAAAATATAAGCTAAATTATAAGCTAATCAAATTTTATACTAAATACTATATCAGTTTTTAAAACATTAAATGCAGATAATTAGGTGATGGCATTTTATTAACATTTTATTTCATTTTCAATGACATAATCAAAGACATTATAATAATAACAATCAGGGTTTGCTGATATGAAATCTTCAAGTATCATACGCTTTGTCAAGAAAAGAAGCCGTTGAGTTCTAGTTGATGCATCACAGTTTGAAAGAACCCTTTTGATTTAAAAAAGAATAATTTAGTAGTTTATGCATTGATTTATAATTGGTGTGGCAATGATTCAAATGAAACAAAAATATAGATCCAAGATCTGGTGATAAAGATATTGATGAATAAGTGAATAATTGATTATTCAAGTTGATCATTGTTTATTATATAAACTTAGATTATTTTGAGCTTGTAATTTTTATTGTTTCCTCAGAAGTAACATCAGTAGGGCCTGCTGGGCATGCTCAAGCAATGAGAACAAAGCTACATCCTCATTTTTCTGCTAATCTGCAATCTGAAGTCATGACTCTTTAGGATTCCACTTCAATATGTTATTAACTTTGATCATATTGGCTAGTGCATCATTAGCTGTATGCGGTGAATAGAGCAGGAACATGAAGTAGTCATAGTCCCCCAAATTCTTAGACGGGATCATGGCCAAACTAAGTGACCCTTTCTAATACATTTCTTATTACTTAATGAATATCAAAATTAACAGAAGTGGGATTTGTACAAGTGTCAAGAAAAAGCACATATTTTTGGCATCCATGTTTGATGATGGTTTTTTTTTGTGGCTATTATCCGGGGAAGGTCCGAATATCGGGGAGGGGTAGAAAGAGATTGTACTTGTATGAAAAGGCAAGGACCCAGTAAAGATGGAGTTTTGAAGGAAGACCCAACCACATGGTATGAAGAAGTTCTCCCAACACTACAAGAAAAAAGGCCTTTACTGACACTAAGGTTAGTGACACTAGGCTAAAAGTGTCAGAAACGACGTGTAAATGGGCCTATTTCCGTGTTTTTCACTTAAATATCAATAATTACTGACACTATGGTATCAGCGATTTTAGTGTCAGTAATTACTATTACAATAGTATCAGTAAGAAATAAAAAAAAAAAAAAAACGCGTAGTCGTCTGGAGTCGAACCAACACCTCGCGGAAGTAACGTTTTTCGCATATATTACTGACACTAGAGTATCAGTAAATATTTTCCCCTATTTTCGTGGGCTCGTCATTTACCAAACTAAAATTCCCTTTAATTTTCACTTCAATGCTCGCACTTCACAGCTTCATCATCCCTCTCTTTCGTTCACAGCTTCATCATCCCTCCCTTTCGTTCATTTCAATTTTAGTCATAGCCAAGAAAGCTTCAAAACCTTCATTTTATATCATTGGCTAGAGTGATTAGTTTCCATTTAGTTCAAAATCCACCTCTGTTTCCCAGTTTTTTAATCTGGATTTGTCTTAAATTCTTCAAAATCCTAGTAAAAAAGATGGATCCGAGTGGCAAAGTGAGTAACCATGCTTATTTTGTTTCATATGGGCTTTCTATTAACCCAAAAAAAGCTGCTTCTTCCCCTACCACCAAACCTAATCCTCCATTTTTCTTCATCATCAAAACGAAACCCGATTTTTTTATTTGTCTTAGATTTTTTGAGTAGGGATTTGAGTTTTTGATTTTGTTGAGAGATTTGCAACTGGGTATTGATGACAATTTTATTGCAGTGTGGATAACATCAAGAGAGGAGCACCGATTTCCATTGGAGCTCTATGAAATGTGTACGTTTTCCCCTTTGTTGATCAATTGATGGATTTAATTTCTTATTGTTTTTATTACTATTAGATTTTCCTGCTGCTGCTTCATTTTTTTGGGCGCTATTACTGTAGCTTCTCTCTGGAAGTTCTTTCAATGCTTTTTTTCTTTGTATGTACAGTTTGGAATATTTCCTTAGTCTTTACTTTTTGCTTATGGAGTGGAAGATTACACTTAAAATGTCTATCCTTGCAGTGACTGATTCGATATTGTCTTAAAGCTGAGGCAACTCTGCTACTGAGAGAGAGGAGGAGATCTGAAAGAAAAAGCTTTTGAGCAAATTTTTGAGAAACAAGAAATGGAAGTGGGGTTTCTGGGTTTGGGAATAATGGGCAAGGCCATTTCTATGAACTTGTTGAGAAATGGATTCAAAGTTACTGTATGGAACATGACTCTATCCAAGATATTGTTTTGAGTAACCTTTCTTTTATGTATTTATTTTTCTTGTGAATTTTTGGGGTTCAAGATTTTTCCATTATGGTGTTATGAAGTAAAAAAAGATTGAAATTTTTTAATGGAGATTTGCGTACATGTAGTGTGATGAACTTGTAGCATATGGGGCTACAGTTGGAGGAAGTCCAGCAGAAGTTATTAAGAAATGCAAGATTACTATTGGGATATTAGCTGATCCTCTAGCTGCACTTTCGGTTTGTGTTTATTGTGGTGTTTGATGATTTCATTAATTGAGCTTTAGTTTCATGTGTGTGATTGTTTTAATAGGGATGTGGTGTTTTTTGGTGATTGATTAGGTTGTTTTTGACAAAGGTGGTGTTTTGGAGAAAATATGTCCTGGAAAGGTTACAATGACATGTCAACTGTTAATGCTGAAACTTCGATAAAGATCAGCCAGGTTTGCCTTTTCCCGTTGAACTTCGTTTGGATCAAAGATGTTTGTTTTGAGCTCAAATTAAGAGGCTGAGTAGATATTATTTGGAATTTTGGTTTTCTTGATTGTCTCTGAAAGGTGATAGCTTGTTCTTATATCATTTTTTGATTGATTGATTGATAGATTTATTTATTTACTTAATGATATGTTGTGCATAAAAGTGATATCGATGTTTGGAAGGGTGATACATCAAGAGAGCTTTTAGGTTGCTATATGTTACTCTTTTCAGCAATATGCTACAAGATAATGTTACTTTTGAAGATGTGGATTTTTCTGGGGAGGGCTTGGTAACATTTGATGATAAATTCTGTTGTTTTCGACAATATGATTTTCGCTTGATAGAGTTTGTTTTGCTTATAAATTGATTGAATTTGAGGATAGTAGAACAAACTAAGAGAGCATATTTAACTTCTTTTGGATATCTGCAGGCAATTACATCAAAAGGTGGTCAATTCCTTGAAGCTCCTGTTTCAGTGAGCAAACAACCTGTAGAAACTGGTCAACTAGTTTCTTATTTTCAATTGGATTTCGCCACTAAAACCTTTAGTGTCGCACTCTTACTGTGCGAAATTTGAGCTTTTAGTGGCGAAAATTTTCGCCACTAAAAGCCAGTTTTGTTGTAGTGAAATTTTCCTTGAATTTAGTGATTTTTCAGGAATTTTGTTCCAGTTATATGTGGGGTATAAATTTTCCTATAGAAGTGATTGACAAATGTTTATCCACAGATTATGGTCATTAGCTTTTGTAGGTTTTCTTGACATTGATTGCTAGTCACTGGCAATGTAGATCTGCTGGCATAACCTGTTGACTGTTACGTCTCACCCTCCATTATTTGTCATTTGGAATTCTATTTTATTTGTGTATTTGCTTTCTCTTCCTTATATTACTCAACTTTGTTGACTAGAGCTCATCTTTTATTGGCTTTGCATTTATCTTTATTGTTCATTTGGTGGGACTAAACTTTTCGAAAAAGTCATGGAGGCTGCTGGGACTACACTTTCTTTCACAAGTTATAGGGAGTTTGATATTACTTAATTGCATAACCCATCTGCAGAGCTTTCTGGACAAGAATTTTGGTGGGGTTTATAATCTAATTCAGCTGCTCACTTGCTGTGATAAGGTGATTGTTTAATGTTTAATGTTTAATATTTTACAACCTTACTGATTTACAAAGTATTCTGTTCTTCCAAATCCAGCATAACGGTTTTGCGAGCTTCTCATCATGGCCAAATTTTGATGGTCAGAGTTTCATGTCTGGTTTTACTAGAATTTATGTAGATTTCGAACTGACATATAGAGCTGTTGGTAATATTATCAAAATGTAAAAAGTAGATTTCTAACAAAAGAAGTTTCACAGGATCATTGTTTAAAGCACGCTTCAAAAAGTTATAATACCACCAAGTGCTCGGGCAGTCCTCAAAGTGGAAAGGTACACAAAATTTTATGATTTTCTATATTAAGTTAGTGCATCTTATGGAGGTAATTGAAGGGCTTGTACAGTTCTTTAGTGATTTCCTATGTGTGATGCCTATTTTGATAGTTTATTGTGTTGAAGTTTAATGTTATGTATTGTTATGCTTCGGCTTATCTTTGACTTAGCATGCCGGTTTTTGGGTGATTGTTTCCCTTTTGTTTCTATCTAGTACGTTACCGGGATTGTGCATGGCCACATGGCATTCAAACTTATAAACTGAAAAAAAAAAACCAACTTATGAATCTAAGCACTAAAGATATAATAAACTGTTTGCTCATTGTTTTAACCTAATGTATTCAAGCCAATGTTCTTCGTTATTTTACTCTAATGTATGTTTCTTTAAACCTTTGAAACTAATTATGAAAATTTTTAAACTTACATCGACAAGGTACATATTATGAACAGGTTAGGTACGTAAAATGGACAAAAAATATTGATATATTGTGATAATAAGTGCTTTATGTGACAAAAATTAGATTAGGGTTATATTTTGTATTTTTATTTGGATGTATTTAATGTTTTTTTTATGAAGATATCGATTTTTTTGGAAGTCCATCTAATTCTTAACATTTGGTTTATAATTTCAGATTTTGTGCCAGATATCATATTGTTGGGGGATTGTTGCAGGCTTCTCAACAAGTATCATGAATTTTGGTGGGGGCATGACATTTTGATGGGACTTTAAGAGTAGTTTTTGAAATATATATATGTTAATTTAAAGATTGTCTATGGAGTTTTTGTATTCATCATGTGATACTGTTGAATTGATTAATACGATTAATCTATTATATTGCGAATTTTATATAAATGTAATTTTTTAGTTTTTTATTTCATTGAGTTGGTATATATATATATATATATATATATATATATATATATTTTATGATTAATTTAATTACAAAAAAAGAAATATAATTGTGAAATAATACGATTTTTAAATTTTAAAAGATATTGACGGATATTGATACTATAGTAACAATAATTACTGACACTAAAAATCAAATATATGCGATATACTGATATTGCAGTAACAAAATTTACTGACACTATAGTATCACTAAATACTGATGATATAGTGTCAATAATTTACTGACACTAAAATAGTGTGAGAGATTACTGATACCATAGTGTCAATAATTTTCTGATACTACAGTATTAACGTTTACTGACACTAAGAATCACTGACACTAGAAACTAGTGTCAGTGATTTCTGGCTGCGGCAACACTGACACATTTATATAGTGTCAGTAAACCCTTTACTGACACTAATTTAGTATCAGTAAAAGCCTTTTTTCTTGTAGTGCAAGAGTAAAACATGTTAAAGGTGAAGCAAATAGTGCTACCAACCCAACCACATGAAAAGAGGGATTTGGGGTTGAGTTGAGAGTTTTTAGGACCCGACCCGATAAGGTCCCTATATATGAACCCGACACAGTTGAAAAGTTAAAAGGCATGGCTGGACTCACCTTCAGATGTTACTAGCAAGCCTCAAATCCAGTTGGTTTACCAGAGGAAGAGGGGAAAAGCAACACGTGTATTAGAGGGTGTGGAATGCTGAGCTGGCATAGTTTGTTAGGAAAATATGTTAGGTTATATGGTAGGGAATGATGAGGGGAGAGGTACGTTTTTGTGTGGTAAAATTGGTTGTAAGAAGCTGGGCAACTCCTGGGGAGTGTTATGCCTGTTTGGCTTGTTCATTTCTATCTTTTCTTGTTATTTTCTCATATGTCTTTAGTTTACTGTAATTCCATTTGATTGTTGGTATTGTAAACAGAGGAAATCAGATTCAATACAATAGTCATTATCTTACTCATTTTTTAGCTTAACAACCTTTGCTCTATTACACATCCAAACACTGAAAATCCGGTTACAACCAAAATCAAATGTATCAATTGGTCCGACCTGCCGGATTTGTTTGAGGGAGAATGACATCCACCAGAATGGAGTCAAGAGTAGAGAACGTGGAAAAGAATGTGGGAAAGATGGAGGGCGATGTGAGAGGGATCCGCCGAGATGTAGAGATCCTGTCATCTCAGTTACAAACTATAGGAGGAGACATAGATGAGGTCAAGCAAATGCTAGAAGTGATGGAGAGTATACAACAAAAGTTGGAGGGCATGGATGAGTTTCGTATTTGCGTAATGAAGTGGATGAAAGGAAAAAACCCAGCACATGAGGAGGAAGTGGCTGAGAACCAAGACCCCCACACTAACTCAAGCTTACCCCCCCCCCAAATAAACCATAGGGACTCAAGGAGTTGGTGTTCCAAAAGCTACTATTCTGGAAAACTTTCTGGACGACAGTGAGCAAGAACGACGGTTGATGTTGAAGAGGGTCGAACTACCTTTTTTTGATGGTACTGATCCGGTTGGATGGGTTACGAGAGCAGAACAATTTTTCGAAGTCCATCGAACTAAGTCTGAGATGAAGGTTCCGTTGGCTCTGGTAAGCATGGAGGGAACTGCAATTCACTGGTTTCATTGGATACGGAAGAAATTGCCAATGATGGAATGGGAAGTTCTCATCAACGAAATGTTTAAGCGTTTCAGTGACAGGAGTAGCGCGAACCCATACGAGTTTTTAGCAGCATTACGGCAAAAGGGAAGTGTTGACGAGTATGTGGAGCAATTTGAGAAATTAGCTTCTCATGTGGAGGAATTACCGGATGAACAATATTTGGGTTACTTTTTAAATGGGTTGAAAGAGGGCATTCGTAGAAGAGTGAGGGTCTTTGAGCCGAAAGAAATCATGCGAGCAATTGATCTAGCTCGAATGATAGAAGAAGAAGTTTCTGAGCTGCGAAATCTGAAACCGGCATGGCAGGGAGAAGGGCGTGCTAAAGGTGGGGGACGATTCCCTAATCAAGTGTTTGGAAATTGGCCAAGGGTCCAACCAAAGAGTAGTGGGCTGGGTGTTGTATCTAGAGGGAGTGGGACCTATGGTTTGGGCTTAGGGTTAAATCAGCCCAACCAAAATCAAATGTTCCCAAGGTTTATAGGAGGGAGGCAGGCAACTGAGTCTGGAAATTCAGGAAATTCTCTTTTCAGCAAATCGAACGGAGGATATCATGGACGATCAAATGGGAGTGGTAATTCATGCCCAGGACGCAGCTTATCATATCAAGAATATGTGGATAAAAGAGAAAAGGGATTATGTTTTAAGTGTGATCAGCCTTACACACCCATGCACAAGTGTCCGATAAAAAATTTACGGGTCACGATTATGGCGGAAGAAGAGGAGGACGAAGAGCGTGGGGACTTTGGGAACGACAGTGAGAAGGATCGTGAAGGGATTAATGGGGTGCACTCATCTGATGAAGTTCAAAACACTGTAATGGAGTTACCATTTTATTTAATTGGGGGAATCTCTCAACCTAGAACGATGAAGCTCAGGGGACGAATTAGGGGTAAGACAGCCGTGGTGATGATTGATAGTGGGGCAAGCCACAATTTCATCTCTCACTCGTTGGTGGAAGAATTGGGACTTCAGGTGGAAGACACGCCTAAATTTTGGGTTCGCTTGGGAGATGGGCATAAGGTGATTTCTCAGGGGATATGTAGAGAGGTAGATGTTGATTTGGGGGAAATGAGGATCCAGGTGGATGGGTTTTTGTTCGGATTAGGAGGTGTTGATTTAATATTGTGGGTATCATGGCTAGCTGGATTGGGAGAGGTGAGAGTAGATTGGTGTAAAATGAGTATGAAATTTCTGTGGGCTGGACGAGAAGTGACAATTAAGGGGGACCCTGCTCTTTGTCGCTCACCAGTGGCTCTCAAGTCCTTAGGGAAATTGTCTGAGGTTGAATTTTGTGGGTTGTTGTTGTGGAATGTCGAGGACAGAGAGGAGAACAGAGAGGGAATTACCAGTGAGTATCATAGAGGGTTGGAAGATCTGCTGGAGGAATTTGCGAAGGTTTTTCAGGAAACAAGGACCTTACCCCCTAAGCGAGAACATGATCATGCCATTGTAATCTAAGAAGGGGAATGATCGGTGAGAGTTCGATCGTATCGTTACCCGCATTATCAGAAAGACGAAATTGAAAGGCTAGTTAAGGAGATGTTATTGGCTGGCATCATTCAGCCTAGTAACTCACCTTATTCAAGTCCGGTGATTTTGGTTAAAAAGAAAGATGGTAGTTAGAGATTCTGTGTCGACTACAGAGCCTTAAATCGCATCACAGTGCCTGACAAGTTTCCAATACCGGTAATAGAAGAATTATTAGATGAACTACACGGGGCCAGATTTTTCTCTAAGATTGACCTACGTTTTAGTTACCATCAAATTCGGGTAAAGGAAGAGGACATTGCCAAGACGACTTTTTGTACCCATGAAGGACATTATGAGTTTGTAGTGATGCCTTTTGGATTGATGAACGCAGAAGCCACATTCCAGGCCACCATGAACCAGGCCTTTCGACCCTATTTGCGAAAATATGTCTTGGTGTTTTTCGATGATATTCTAGTGTACAGTCCTGGATGGGAACAACATTTAGAGCATTTGAGGATAGTCTTAGACACGTTGGCTCGCAATGAATTCGTTGCTAACGGTAAGAAGTGCCAATTCGGAAAAATATCTATTCAATATTTGGGTCATATAGTCAGTGGGAACGGAGTGGCAGTAGATCCAGAGAAGATTGAAAATGTGGTCAAGTGGCCACAACCCAAAACGGTTAAGGCAGTCAGGGGCTTCCTGGGACTAACGGGATATTACAGAAGGTTTATAAAGGATTATGGGAAGAAGGCACGGCCATTGACGGATCTACTTAAGAAGAATATGTTTGGGTGGAATGAAGAAGCACAGGAAGCTTTTGAGGAGCTCAAAAGAGAACTCACAACAGCCTCTGTTTTGGGTGTACCCAATTTCTCGATGGAATTCGAAATTGAGTGTGATGCGTCGGGAAGAGGAATTGGAGCAGTGTTGATGCAGCTTAAGAGACCCATCACGTACTATAGTAAAGCCCTCAATGATAGAACGCTGCTAAAGTCAACCTATGAAAAATAATTAATGGCCTTGGTTCTAGCTATACAACATTGGCGACCTTATCTACTTGGCAGAAGGTTCAAGGTTTATACAGATCAGAGGAGCCTGAAACACTTGTTGCGACAAACAAACCTAACTCCGGATCAGCAGAATTGGGCAGTCAAGCTGTTGGGGTTCGACTTTGAGGTGATATACAAACCCGGGAGGGAAAATGCGGCTGCTGATTCTTGATCCAGGATTTATGAGACACATGAACTGTCGGTACTGTCGGTTCCTCTATGGGCAGAAAAAGATCAGCTGTTACAGGCCTGCAAGGGAGACCCATGGGTGTCTCGGCTGATCCAGAACCTCAAGGAAGATTCGTTAGCACATCTGGGGTACCACTTGCAAGTGGAGTTTTTGTTTTTCAAGCAGCGTTTAGTGGTTCCAGCACAGTCAAAATGGGTCCAAGAATTGATGAGGGAATTCCATTGCACACCAATGGGGGGACACTCTGGAACGTTTCGGACATATCGTCGAGTGGCAGCAAATGTGTATTGGAGAGGGATGAAACGGGAAATCTACCGCTTTGTGGCCGAGTGTGATATATGTCAACGTAAAAAATATCAAACCACATCCCCGGGAGGACTTCTGCAACCACTTCCAATTCCAGAAGCAATTTGGGAAGATATAGCCATGGACTTCATAACGGGGCTTCCGAAGTCTAAGGGCTTCGAAGTGGTCATGGTGGTAGTGGATAGATTATCCAAATACGCCCATTTCATAGGACTGTAGCATCCCTACACGGCTAAATGAGTGGCAGATGTCTTTGCTCGTGATATAGTGCGTTTGAATGGCGTTCCAAAATCGATTGTCAGTGACCGCGATGCAATATTCTTGAGCAGTTTCTGGAATGAGCTGTTTAAACTACAAGGTACTAAGTTGAGAATGAGTTCGGCCCTATCATCCGAGACCGATGGACAAACTGAGGTACTTAATAGGTGTTTGGAGACGTACCTGCGGTGTTTTTGCTTCAACAACCTAACCATTGGGCTGAGTGGCTCCATTGGGCCGAATATTGGTATAACACTAATCATCACAGTTCAATCGGCAAGACACCCTTAGAGTTAGTGTATGGTCGACTCCCTCCCACCTTGAGCAAGTATGTACATGGAGAAACATTGGTGGAGTCTGTGGCGTAAGAATTGTGGGAAAGGGATGAGGTGCTGCGACAGCTTAAAGGGAATCTGTTGAGGGCTCAGGACAGGATGCGTCGGTACGCCAATGTGCACCGGAAGGATGTGTCTTTCGAAATTGGGTAATGGGTTTTTCTTAAATTAAGACCTCATCATCAACAGACGGTAGCTCGAAGAGTCAATATAAAGCTCGCTGCTAGGTTTTATGGACCGTTTAAAATCCTCAAGAAAATTAGAGAAGTGGCGTACAAGTTGCTACTCCCAGTTGGTTCGAGAGTCCACCCCGTTTTTCACACGCTTCTCAATTAAAAAGGGCAGTGGGGCAGATTAATTCACAGGCCGAATTACCAAGTGCAATGGAGGATGATGGAAAAAAATGATGGGAACCTGAATCTATTTTGGCACATCAAACTAAACACAGAGGAGAGTAGCAAGTTACTCAATGGTTGATTAAATGGTAGTACCAACCATTTGGACGAGTCAACTTGGGAGAACCAGGAGGATATGAATCATCAATTTCCTGAATTTGGACTTGGGGAAAAGTCCAATCTTATAGAGGGAGGCATTGTTAGGGACCTGGAAGAAGAAAGGGAGCAGGAAATAAGGGATGGGCTGGACTCACCTTCAGATGTTACTAGCAGGCCTCAAATCCAGTTGGTTTACCAAAGGAAGAGGGAAAACAACACGTGCAGAGGCTGTGGAGTAGAGGTTGTGGAATGCTGAGCTGGTAGTTTGTTAGAAAAATATGTTAGTTAGTTATGGTATGGGAGAATGATGAGGGGAGAGTGTTTTTGTGTGGTAAAATTGGTTGTAAGAAGCTGGGCAACTCCTGGGTGTGTTATGCCCGTTTGGCTTGTTCATTTCTATATTTTCTTGCTATTTTCTCATATGTCTTTAGTTTACTGTAATTCCATTTGATTGTTGGTATTGTAAACAGAGGAAAATCAGATTCAATACAATAGTCATTATCTTACTCATTTTTTTTAGCTTAAACAACCCTTGCTCTATTACACATCCAAACACTGAAAATCCGGTTACAACCAAAATCAAATGTATCAGTCCCTATATATGAACCCGACACAGTTGAAAAGTTAAAAGGCATGGCTTTGATAACTTTCATCTACCTTGGTGTCCCGATTTAAGGAATGAAAATGAGATCATAAGCTGACCGGTATTGGAGCCATATGACATATGCCCTATCAAGGAAGATGTGTTTCCAGAAGGCTAATGATGAAGATGATAAAATAATATTCCATATGAGCATAGCTCCAACAAGCCTACATAGGCTCGTTCAGAGGCAAAGCAGTTGGATGAGTGCTGTCAGCAGAGGCATAGCAACAAGTTGAGTGTTATTAGTAGAGGCAAAACAGTCGGTTGAGTTTTGGCAGTAAAGGAAGAGTAGGTAGTTGAGTGTTGTCAGCAGAGGCAGAATAGTCGGTTAAGTGTTGGCAGCAAAGACAGAGTATGTAGTTGAGTGTTGTCAGCAAAGAAAGAGCAGATATCGCATGGGCTGTCAAAGAAGGCAGGTGAGATGGCAATGATGGCCAAGTGAGATACGATGACGTCATGGTTGGTAAAAATGTATTTTGAGAACTTATATAAGGGGGTTCAAGTCATTGTAAAAAAGGGTTAGCAAATTTTGTTGGATAATATGACCCATAGCGTCACTATTTGTACAGATCATGGTGTTGTTGTACAAATTAACTATGTGACAAGGAAATTGCACTCTCATCATTTGTGATTAAATCACCATAAATTTATAAATGAAGAGAGGTCCATATGATTAGTTCCTGGATTGAGATGATATGAGACAGTATTAATCCCCGAATGATTAATCATTAAATATCCCTAGCCGGAGTATTATCGAGACAGGACATCGATAATGCGGAATAGGCTAGTATTGCACTTGTGCGTGTTGTGAGGGCACAACGGCATAGTTCTCATATATATAAGTATTGGATACTTATGCAAGTGCGATAGGAGGTCGTGTTTCACCGATGGTACGGGAAACAGCTTCGCTCTGGATAGACCCCTCGGAATCCCATTGGTATTATGACTATGTGTCTATGGGAGGCCGAAATCAAGGTAGGTGTGTATAGTCTTAACCCTGAGACTTACATCGCTAATACTTATGATAATCGATAGACTTTAGTCTTGGTGGTACAGGGCTTTAACCGGTTCTGTGTACACCACTTCTGGGTTTATCAGAGAGTCGTAGTGTATTGGGTGTGATGTCAAGACGGAAGTATCACTTCAGTTAAATTGGAGATGATGTCACGCATGATACGGTACTAGTGCTCTTAAGTGTTGCGCAACCAATCGGGATATTGTGACCAGGTCATAAATATCCGATTATAGAGACTAGTTACCAGACATCCGACATGTGCTTCGGACGGGGCAGACACTTATCCAGCCCCAGCCCTAGCACGTGACTATCCGATACTGGGCCAATATACACAATACTACGGTATACTACGCTTGATACAGATCTATATATTCCTGTAAGAATATTTCTGGAGAATTGGGTAGGCATGGCGCTTTCATTTCATCAAAACCGTTCAATGTGAGTTATGTTTCCGCCTTACTCCTTTGATGTGTTCATACTCGGTTTTTATGCATGATTGATGATCTTTGGGACTTGATTTTTACCAACAATGGTATCTTGAGCTATTGGATGCATAAAATCGAATTAGGGTTCTTGAGCATAATTTGGGGCTTTTTGATTTAAGCATGATTTTGACAAATTGTTTGTTTAAGAATGCTTGTATATGATTGAATTAGAGTTATATGTAATCAATTTGAAGAAAAATTGATTGGATTGATTTTCCCCAATTTGCTTAATGTTGGCCAAAACTTTAATTTGGGTAAACTCAATTTAAGTATCTAATGATTAAATTGTTTAGTATAGTATGCTTGAATGAGGTTGAATTGATGTTGTGCATAATCAATTTCAAGAAAATTGGATTGGATCAATTTTCCCCAATTCTTTAGGTTGAACATGTAACTTGAAATTGGGTAAAATGTGTTTGAGCATGTTTTAATTAAATTGGATGTTTAAGTATGCTTAAAAAATGTTTAATTGAGATTGTGTGTGATCAATTTCAAGAAAATTGGATTGGATCAATTTTCCCCAAATTGGAGGCATGACGGAATTGGAAGAACCCTAATGTCTTGGAATTAATTTGTTTTTTGATCATTGGATGACTTAAAACAATTGGGCAATGTTGTTTTGAAGTTCAATTGGATTGAATTTTGATTTGGAACATTTTTTCCCTTTTAAAGTGGCTTGGCCGAATCTTAATGAACATGAAATTCATTGTGATTTTTTGTTTTAATTCATTGGATGAATTGAATTGATTTGGGAAATGATGATTGTGGATTCAATTGGATTGAAACCGAATCGGATTGAAAAACCCCTAATTGTCGAGACTTGAAAGCATGTAAATTGGGTTTGATTTTAATTGAATTGTGTTGGACACTATTTGGTTGTTAAAGTGCATGATTAATTAGGCTAATTGATGTTTTAGAAATGTTAATTGGGTAATTGATTGTGTATTACACTTAGGTTAATTAATTGTGAAATTTGGAATTTTATAAGTTAATTAATTTGGGCTTGATTTTGGAAATTGGGCTTGTTAGGTTGTAATTGGGCTTTTGGGCTTTGTTGTAACAAAGTTGAGTTTAGGCAAATTTGGTTGGATCCAATTGGGCCTAAAACCGCATCCATAAAGTCCAATTATGACTTAATGGACCTTAATTATTTAATTGGGCCTAATGGGCCAAAATTAATTTAAAGGCTTATGGGGTAACTCCCGGATTGGATTTTGGTTCTTCAGTTTGACCCGAGTTGACCAAAAGTCCACGCCTTATAGAAATTAATTAAAAACCCATTGGACTTTAATTAAATAAACATTAGATGTTAATCGGGCTTTGAGACCCGTTGCGATTAAATTTGGAATTTAAGTCGTAAAGGTTCGTTAATAAAAGTGTAATATTTAATTTGGAATTAAATAATGAATTAGAATTAAATGCGTATTAAATTGGATTTAATTATGTAATTTAATTTAATTCGTAGAAATCGTACTTTGAGTACGTGTTCGCAAAACGAGTTTGACTCGAGCAAAAATCAAATCGTTGTTTGAACATTGGATGATCACTAATTATCAGATTAATTAATTGGATTTGATTGATTGATAACATGCTTGTATGAATACATGGTTGTGATGTTTGAATAATGTATATCGGATGGATATTAGCCGGGTTGGGCGATTTTGGAAATTGTAATAAATTTGATTTATTAAATTGGACCTCCGTGTCCAGCCTTATCTCATATTTCTTTGTATTCTCTTCTCACCTATTCCCCTCTATGTATATGAGGTTTCTTTAGAAGTGTAGTGTAACGGGTAGAAGAAATATTAAAGCTAGCGGGAGAGAGAAAGAGAGAGATTTGATCTAGGATCAATGTAAAATATCCATCCGCATATCATTATTATTTTTCATATTCGCTTTATTATGTGTTTAGAATGCATGTTTAAGGGTGTATGATGATGAGACCTTAACAAAGATAATAAATTGGTAGCCAATTTGCACGCGAAAATCCCTCGATAAATATCATGCGTTTTTCCTTCCATTGAGTGATTCTTACTCAAGATCCGAGATTGGCAGAGGTTGTTGGCCAAAGTCAAGCCCTTGTCCGTCAAAGATGTGTTTTAATCACGAGGCTTTGTTCCATATCGGTGTCGTGTCCAAGTTGTGGTTTGTTGGCCAAAGTCAAGACCACTTCTTGTCCATTGACATTGATTACGAAGCTTCCATGTCAATGGGTCCGCGCTTGACTGGGATCACTAGGTTTGTTGTGCCAAAGCCAAGGCCTAGTTGATTCAGAGGAAATAGGTTAGGGTATACATTCGATGTATGGGCATATATAAGATATATGTTTGGGACTTGGATGTCCACCTACTGGATCTAGGAGTTGGATGAGATCCAATTGATCTTCGAGATCTACCTAGTTAATTATCATACAATTTGTTGGCCAAAGTCAAGATTGTGTGATATTTAACAGGATCCTAGCCCACTAGGAAACATGGTTTCCCGAGTACTC
The DNA here is from genome assembly GCA_019454045.1 of Zanthoxylum bungeanum. Taxonomy (NCBI): domain Eukaryota; kingdom Viridiplantae; phylum Streptophyta; class Magnoliopsida; order Sapindales; family Rutaceae; genus Zanthoxylum; species Zanthoxylum bungeanum. Next base: position 103,764 of record SKCR01047006.1, on the reverse strand, counting down.
GACAGAGGGTTAGAGGCTCGACGAAAAATAGTGGGAGGCAAGAATTGAATTTGCAATACTCGTTCAATTACTCGCCATACGCGCTCATTTAAATCATTTCGTCATTAGATTAAATGTTAGTTGGACTAATATTTAAATTGTTGTTTTAATAAACAGTTGGACTGTATTATACTTGATTATATATAATTGGATTATATTAATCAATATATTTGAATTAATTAATTTCAGTTTACAGTTGATTTTATAATCTGATTATAGTAATCAATGTAATTGAGGTTAATTAATTTGGATTATATTTGATTATATAGTTGGACTATTATAATCATTATAATATAAAGTACCACTAATCGTTGATTAAATAGTTGGACTATTGTAATCAAGATAAAATTGAAAAGTTGGATATTTAAAATATAATCTGGGATTAAAATATTTTAAATGATTTAATTTTCAAATTGGGAATAAATAATAGGTTACTTTATTTGATAAAATAACTTATTATACCTTAAGCCCAAAATTAAGCAAGATAAGTAGAGCATAAAATCTTTGGAAGATTTATGTGATGATGACTTTAATGCTTAATTTAATATACTTGTCATAAATCTAATTTTAGATTTAAGAAGTATTAAAATTGCAATTTATAATTCTTGGAGAATTAATTGACTATTTATATAAAGTCAAAGTTTGCAATTGGGCATGTAGCACGAGGTGCACATCCTTTCAATATTCTAAAAACCCAAGGCTTGGCCTAAGGTTTCTGAAATATTGAAAAAGATAATTGACATATCCCAAAGTGACTACCATTTGGATATGGCAGACACGAAGGAATTAAAGAAAGGGCAAGGCTCTTACTTTGAAAATGTTTGTCTTAGTTATGTTCACAGCTAGTATTGAAATTAGATTTTAAATACTTAGTGTGGTACATAAAATATATGTATTGATGTTCAGAATCTGCTTTGAGCAGGATACTGACTTCAAGCTGAGATTCCTCTGCGAATCAGAAACAGGATGAAAGTCGCTGTTTTGACCGTAGATACCTAAGTTTAGGAACTACCTTCGGGTATATACTTAAATTAGGAACTGTTATAATGTAACTAGTTGACTAGAGACATTATCTCTATATCAGTGTTTAATCCGTTACGGATAAAACCTTTATATTATAGAACATTAAGTGTTTTATTATATAAAGATGATAATGAGATAAATACATTAGATGTAAATAACAGAATTTATATTTTGAATATAAATAAAATCTCAAACATATAAATTGACAAATAAATAGCTCAAATTGATTTGATCAATAGAGACTTATTTGTGGCATTGTTGTCTAGGACACAATTTAATTAGACTCGTATATCCACACTTTTGAAGAGTGGGTACTAGGACTGATTTGACTATTCAAATAAGGTCTGCGAATCTAGTTTATTAGGTAAAGTACCTAAAATACTATTTGCTTGGTAATAGTGTAAGTGCCACCGATCTGTTAGCCCTATTCATGGTGAAGTTAGTGGGCCCATATCTAGCTAGGCTAGTGATGAGTGGTATTTATATCACTATTTCCCACTCATTTGACCTAATGTTTTGTATTGTTTCTCGAGATTTATGAACGTTTTGATGTTTTTGTTGTTATTTTGCAGATAAATAAAGTTTGGACAGCACTGGAGGCAATTTGGGGGCAAAACCGGTCAAAAATGCATCAACTGGAATATTTCAGTCTTCTGAGCGTCGCGACGCTGGAGCCTTGCGCGCCGCGACGCCCGCCTGCGCCGAAGTTGCTAAAATGCGCCGGGTCCACAAAATCAGAATCTGAAAAAAGTTGACTTTGCTAACGTGCACATGCCACGTGTCACCATCACAACGGAGATGCTAACGTGCGCCGTGCCACGTGTCAAGATTTCATTGCTCGGACGGCCACCGCCTCACGTGTCATGCCACGTGTCGCCACATCATCGTCCACATCAGCAGCCACGTCAGCAAGTCACCGAGTCAACGTGCCACGTCATCATCAGCCAATCACAGCGCGCCACGTGTCAAGCTCTCATTCGTCCGACGGCCGCCGCCCCACGTGTCATGCCATGTGTCGCCACATCATCACCATGACGCAAGCAATGACGTCATGAACAGTTGACACGTCAGCATGACTAAGCGATGACGTCATGAACAGTGCCACTTCAGCGGATCAGATCTGAGTCAACGAATCAGCAAGTGACACGTGTCACTGTAGCGCGCGTCGCGACGCTGGCCGCGCGGCGCGACGCGCGCACCCCATCGACGCCTATAAATTCAGAACCAGATTTCAGAAATTTGTATCCCATCCTCTCTCTTCAATTCCTTCTAAAGAGAGAGTGTTCTCTCTCTAGAACTCTTAGTTTTTACTTTTTTTTACTTTTGTAAATAATTTTTAATTACTTTTTGTAATAATAGTAATTTAATTTTTACTTTTTACTTTCTTTTACAGTTTTTACTATTTACTATTTACTTTTTACAGTTTTTACTATTTACTTTTTACTTTTTACAGTTTTTACTATTTACCGTGATGCGGTAATTTCTTTATGTTCGGGTGAAAGGTAATTTCTTTTACTATTACTATTTAGATTCATCTCCCTAAAATAATATATTTACTATTTAAATTGGACTTAATCAGGATACCGCCAGATGGTCGGTGGATAATAAAACAAATATTCCGCCTTTATGGCTGGTTATTTTGGTTCCGCCTTTATGGCTGGTTATTTTTTGGTTCCGCCTTTATGGCTGGTTGATATGCACAAGTTTTTATATTATTTTAATGGAGATATCTAAATAAGTAGTAGTAGAATTAATTCCTTTACCTTAACATTTTATTTTATTTTACTTTTCAGTATTTTTATTGTATGTCTTTTTTTTTTTATGTTTTTACTAGTCCTAGTTATGTGTTAGTTATCTAGGGGTTGTGATGACTTTTAATATCAATAGTTTTTAATGGATTATTTTATAGTTTGGGTAATTTATAAGTTTATTTATTAAGTCTTAAGCTTAATGCTTCTTAATGTCTGATCACCAATAAGATTGATATGGTAAATCTTAATGAACTAGACATAGGGATTTTAGGTTTTCAGCCTTAGACTTAATAGCCCCCGATCTTCCTTGAGGATAGATAACCCTTTAATAGATTTCCTTACAGGATAGGAATATACCTGTAGGGCGGGGGTAGCCATAATTGGAACTTAGACTTAAGAATCCAGGTAATGTGTTGACATAGGAATATGGTTCAATTGGGTTACTGGGTATTTGTAGTTGACCATCGGAAGAGGCTTTTACATAATTTAGTGTTCCAGGTTAGTAAACAGATTTATTACACAAACATGAAATAATCACTTCATCTTTTAAATGATATTAAAGGAAATCACAACCTTATATCTTTTTATCTTTTATTTTCCTTAGTATTTTCTTTTATCTTTTTATTTATTTATTTAGCAAATCTACAATCAAACCAAATCAATCAAGCAATCAATTCCATTCTCCCCTTTAATTAGATATTTGTAATTAAATAGATTCAATAATTAATAACAACAGTAGGAATTAAGTCCTCGTGGGATCGATATTTTTATACTACTTGAACGATACGTGCGCTTGCGTTATACGTGTGTGTTTACGCCGGTCAAGTTTTTGGCGCCGTTGCCGGGGACTTATATTTCTTGAGTTGTTAATTTTGAAACTATCTAATTTACTTATATCTAATTTTCTTTATTTTTATCTGTAATTTTTATTTCTTTCTTTTGATTTCAGGTGACTTACAAATGGAACATTACTGGGAGATTGAAAGACTACGTGCTTTACAAGAAGATACACCCCACATCTGGGAGCAACAGTCCGGTTTTCTGAGGCCTGTTGAACAACCCAATGATTATCACTGGATGCCAGAACCAAGCAATGCTACATTTGTTCATCAGAACGAAATGGGGAGATGTGTGATTTGTGACAGTAACCACCCGAGCGATCAATGTATATATCGATCAGAGTGGGAGAATTTCTGGAGGCAATCATGCAATGAAGAGCCATCACATTTCACAGAGCCACATTTTCCATCTTATCCACCATCTACCTTGATCTTCATCAACAACCAGAACCATCATCAGAGGAAGATCAATTGATTCACATGTTCAAGGAACAAGCAGCTCAATTTGATGCACAAGTTCAGAGTAACACAGAATCCATACAAAAAATGACAGATCAGATCAGACAATTAACAGAAAACCAGAACTATATACCTCAAGAACCAGTTCCAGATGACACTGATGAAGCCTTCAAGTACCAATCATTTCACAATGACATTTCAACAGAGGAGGAGGCTGAGCAGTATCAACAACCAGAGGTATCAGTTCAGGAACCCGAACCGGCAAAGTCTCGATTTGATTTCTATTATTCAGATTCTGACGAGGATGAAGCTGAAATATTTGTACCAACTGCATCAAAAATTGAGGATGGAATTCTGTATCCTCAAAATGAAGATCTTGGAGAATGCTTTGCACAAATGTTTGATGAAGATCTACCTGAGCCAATCATTTCACCCAGATCAGAGGATGAAGACCTAAAATCTGATATTTCCTTTCATCCTCAGGTTGAAAATTTTGAAACATGTATTTCACAAATGACAGATGAAGAGCTGAATGCAGAAATTTTCAAGCATCTGCAAAGAAAAGGTGGAGCAAAAAGAAGAGCAAATGGAAGAGCAACAGTCAGACCAAATAAAGATCCAGAGCATTCAGGAAAAACATCGCTGTGTTGGGGAGTACAAATCAAAGATATCACCAAGAAGCTTGACAGAATGGAACTTCCATTCCAAGTCAAACACCATACGAGACCTCCTGATTTTCTTTCTTTCTTTGCAGAACCACTGGAACAACAAGGAGTAAAAAGGTGGCACGAGCACTGAAAAAGACAAAATTATTTTTGCCACTTTACCGTTGGAAGAGACCCTTCAAAAGCAACGCTCACGGGATTGTCCTTAATCGGACATCCAAAACGACATTGAAACCTCCTTAACTGATGGATTTCATTCACGTCTGGCTGAAGACGAAAAATTCAGCGCTAGCAGGGAGGCAACCCATGCAATTATTTGTAATTTATTTTTCATATTTTGTGAACTTTTTAATTTTGTGTGTTATTTTTGTAGGGAAAGGCACAAACGAAGCATTTTAAGACAGAAGAAATTGTGTTTGGCATGCAAATATAAGAAACAATTCATTAGCAATGCTGAATAAAGAATGAAATCTTGAGACTCATTCTAATGAATTTATACTTAACGAGTGGCGTATTGCGTACACAATTCCGTTGCCTTAATTATTGCTTTGATTTTCTGCTTTTCGTTGTATTATTTTTATTTTCGTAGACAGGATCCAGTTTTTGAGATTCTTTCACGCTTTCACGATTTTTTGTTGTTTAGCTAACAAACATCCTCTGGAAGATACTTCTGCTATTATTACTCACCCTTTTTCAGGTACTATAAATTCAGCTCGTCATTGCACTTTTGAAGGCATCCTGATTTGAAAAAAAGAAATACATAAAAAAAAAATAGAAGCCACTTCAAGAAGACGAGTTGAAAACATTTGTGTGTTTTGCGGTAGTACTGTTGGTACTAAACCACAATACATAGAAGCAGCACGGGAATTAGGTCGAGTTTTAGCTGCAAGGAATATGCACTTAATATATGGCGGAGGAAATCTTGGACTTATGGGGATCGTTTCAAAAGCCGTACAAGAAGGAGGCAGTCACGTTTTGGGAATCGTCCCAAAACCCTTGGCAGAGGCAAATCTCATTGGATCATCAAACGGAGAGGAACTAATCGTATCAGGTATGTCTGAACGACTGGTAGAAATGATTAACCGTGCTGATGCTTTTATTGCTTTGCCAGGTGGATTGGGTACATTGGAGGAAATTTTTATAGTTCTATCTTGGGCGAACCTGAACATACACCAGAAACCAATTGGACTACTCAACATTGACGGATTTTATGATTTTCTTTGTGTGTTTCTTGATGATGCTCGGAGAAATGGGTTCGTGTCAAAACCTATGAAAGAACTCCTCTTCACTGCCAGACTTGCTCCGGATCTGATAGACCAACTCATAGCCTATGAACCACAAGTTGACCCTATCCTATCAAAGATAAATTGGTCTGAGGACGATCGTGGTAAGAGGCGTCGAATTAATCTGGATCTTAACCTTTAATTTCCTGTAGATTTCAGCTAACCAGGTACAACCTTCTAACTCTCCTTTTACTGTTTAAGACATTGGGGACAATGTCTCATTTAGGTTTGGGGGAGGGATTTAGTTGATTAGTACCTTGTTTTTATGTGTATTTTTATTTTTAGTCCAAATTTTTCGAAAAACACAAAAAAATTGAAAAATTTTTCAAAAATTACAAAAATATTTTGCATTTTGTGTTTTTATTTTGACTAAAAGGTGGAATTGGTAAGAGGTAGCTGAGTAAAGAGTTCTCACTCCTGATACGTATCTCAAACCATTTATTTCGAAATAAGTTAATTTTTGTTATTTCCTTTTAAATTATTTAATTTGTGAATTCTCCTTAAATCTGACTAAAATGAATCTTCATATGTTCAGTTGACAGGTATTAGAACTTACATGGAACATACAGTCCTGAGCTAAAATTGAAAAGTTTGTAATATTCCGTGCTATAGTTTAATGGAGGAAGCATCTCTCTAAAATAGTGATGGAGTAAAAAAAAAAAAAAAAAAAAAAAAAAAAAAAAAAACGTCCGAGATCCGAGTTATTAAGTCTGTAAGGGTGTTTTAACACCTAGTGCCCTAAAACCAACTGGTTTGGGAGTCATTGGCCCAAAGCTCGTTACATGGATCAAAGATGCTGCAAAAATATATTTATATCTGAAGTCTGAGTAATTAAGTTCGTAGGGGTGTCTTAACACCTGGTGCCCTAAAGCCAACTGGTTTGGGAGCCACCGACCCAAAGCTCGCTACATATATACGGAAGGTATTGTATATAAATAAAAAATAGAAAAAAATCAAAGAAAAAATCAGAAAAATCAGAAAAATTATTCCATTGCTACAAAAAAGGTGTGAAATCTGATAAAACTTTAGGACAAAAATATTACTCTCTTATCATCAACTGCACTTATGACTGTTGTGGGCAAAAATAAGTTGATTAATATTTTGTTAGCTGTGTATATGAAGAATGGTAAAAATAATCGGAGAATTTACTTATTCGGTAATTTAGAATGAAACAAAACAACTAGTAACTTGGAGTAGAATTTTCACTTGATTAGTCACTAACTTTCTTTATTCTCTTTTCGCTTGTCTTTTTGCTTTTGTGTGCATTAGTTTTACTAACTTTTTACTTTTGTAAAATGTTTGTGGGTATCATTGCTGTAAACCCTCACGAGACTACACTCGTCCACTAGGGACACCTAGGGGTTTAAAGGCTTGTTGCATACGCTAAATGCAATCGTGATCCCTACGAAAGTGGCTTAGTTAAATTTTATTTTCATGTTATTTTATTTTCTGTTTTGCTCGAGGACTAGCAAAATGTTAGGTTTGGGGGTGTGATTAGTGGTATTTATATCACTATTTCCCACTCATTTGACCAAATGTTTTGTATTGTTTCTCGAGATTTATGAACGTTTTGATGTGTTTTGTTGTTATTTTGCAGATAAATAAAGTTTGGACAGCACTGGAGGCAATTTGGGGCAAAACCGGTCAAAAATGCATCAACTGGAATATTTCAGTCTTCTGCGCGTCGCGACGCTGGAGCCTTGCGCGCCGCGACGCCCAGCCTGCGCCGAAGTTGCTAAAATGCGCCGGGTCCACAAAATCAGAATCTGAAAAAAGTTGACTTTGCTAACGTGCACATGCCACGTGTCACCATCACAACGGAGATGCTAACGTGCGCCGTGCCACGTGTCAAGATTTCATTGCTCGGACGGCCACCGCCTCACGTGTCATGCCACGTGTCGCCACATCATCATCCACATCAGCAGCCACGTCAGCAAGTCAACCGAGTCAACGTGCCACGTCATCATCAGCCAATCACAGCGCGCCACGTGTCAAGCTCTCATTCGTCCGACGGCCGCCGCCCCACGTGTCATGCCATGTGTCGCCACATCATCACCATGACGCAAGCAATGACGTCATGAACAGTTGACACGTCAGCATGACGTAAGCGATGACGTCATGAACAGTGCCACTTCAGCGGATCAGATCTGAGTCAACGAATCAGCAAGTGACACGTGTCACTGTAGCGCGCGTCGCGACGCTGGCCGCGCGGCGCGCGACGCGCACCCCATCGACGCCTATAAATTCAGAACCAGATTTCAGAATTTGTATCCCATCCTCTCTCTCTTCAATTCTTCTAAAGAGAGAGTTTCTCTCTCTAGAACTCTTTAGTTTTTACTTTTTTTTACTTTTGTAAATAATTTTAATTACTTTTTGTAATAATAGTAATTTAATTTTTACTTTTTACTTTCTTTTACAGTTTTTACTATTTACTATTTACTTTTTACAGTTTTTACTATTTACTTTTTACTTTTTACAGTTTTTACTATTTACCGTGATGCGGTAATTTCTTTATGTTCGGGTGAAAGGTAATTTCTTTTACTATTACTATTTAGATTCATCTCCCTTAAAATAATATATTTACTATTTAATTGGACTTAATCAGGATACCGCCAGATTGGTCGGTGGAAATAAAACAAATATTCCGCCTTTATGGCTGGTTATTTTGGTTCCGCCTTTATGGCTGGTTATTTTGGTTCCGCCTTTATGGCTGGTTGATATTAATCACAAGTTTTTATATTATTTTAATGGGAGATATCTAAATAAGTAGTAGTAGAATTAATTCCTTTTACCTTAACATTTTATTTTATTTTACTTTTCAGTATTTTTATTTTATGTCTTTTATTTTTATGTTTTTACTAGTCCTAGTTATGTGTTAGTTATCTAGGGGTTGTGATGACTTTTAATATCAATAGTTTATAAGGGATTATTTTATAGTTTGGGTAATTTATAAGTTTATTTATTAAGTCTTAAGCTTAATGCTTCTTAATGTCTGATCACCAATAAGATTGATATGGTAAATCTAAAATGAACTAGACATAGAGATTTTAGGTTTCAGCCTTAGACTTAATAGCCCACGATCTTCCTTGAGGATAGATAACCCTTTAATAGATTTCCTTACAGGATAGGAATATACCTGTAGGGCGGGGGTAGCCATAATTGGAACTTAGACTTAATGAATCCAGGTAATGTGGTTGACATAGGAATATGGTTCAATTGGGTTATACTGGGTATTTGTAGTTGACCATCGGAAGAGGCTTTTACATAATTTAGTGTTCCAGGTTAGTAAACAGATTTATTACACAAACATAAAATAATCAATTCATCTTTTAAATGATATTAAAAGAATTCACAACCTTATATCTTTTTATCTTTTATTTTCCTTAGTATTTTCTTTTATCTTTTTATTTATTTATTTAGCAAATCTACAATCAAACCAAATCAATCAAGCAATCAATTCCATTCTCCCCTTTAATTAGATATTTGTAATTAAATAGATTCAATAATTAATAACAACAGTATGAATTAAGTCCTCGTGGGATCGATATTTTTATACTACTTGAACGATACGTGCGCTTGCGTTATACGTGTGTGTTTACGCCGGTCAGCTAGATGTGAACATTAATATTTCGTGACCTTAACGGATGTGGCATCACGTTATGGTTATGTGTTTCTTTTGAAGAACACAAATCAAAAACTTTAAAGTTTCGACACGAAGTAAATAAACAGATCGGCTATAGTATTATTCCGCCACGGTAAGACCGTAATGGAAAATACTTAAGCAGTAAGTTTCGTATATACTTGAAAGAGTATAGTATTCTTTCAATGATGAGGACTCCTCCCGAAACACGTCAAAGTGACGGTGTGTCCGAACGAATTAACCGAATCATGTTAGACATGATAAGGCTAATCACGAGTCGCTCTGAGCTACTGTTTCCTTCAATAGGATATGTACTAACAGTGTAAAACTTATTTAAATAAGGTTCCATATAAATCTGTTTGACAGATATCATATAGGATATGAACAGGGAAGAAACGAGGTTTCTCATTCCTGATAATTTGGGTATGCCAGGCATAAAGTTTGGATGATACCAAACTAAAGACCCAAATTGGATAAGTGCCAATATAGGTTATCCTAAGGGAAACCATAAGTATAGTACTTGTAAATCTCACATGAGAACAATGTGATTGTTGCTCACCATGCGGTTTTTCCTGAGAGGAATACCGATATGCAGTGGTCAGTGGGAGGATAACAATACTCGATGAAAATCGAAGTAATACTGTTCTAGGCACGAAGTCCTTAATGGAACACAAATAGTTCATCAATGATGAATCTGTACCATTAATCTTCGAATACACAAGAACTGAGTAGATCGGATAGAGTCAGAAAATGACCTAGGGTATGGGTTTCTGATCTAACCTCATAAAGATGTCAATCTTATGAAGGTATATCCACCGACTACGTTTTGAGGAAGTGATACGAGGCATCGACTCCCTATTATGGCAAAGTGCCATGAGTCCGAAATGGATTCCATGTATAACAACTAATTTGGATACTAGTTGTTGTACCACAAGGCATTGTGCCTATTGGTACTTTTAATGTCTTCAAGGAAGACGTACATGGAAGGCAACATACCAACGTACAAAGCTAGGCTTTTGACGGAAAGGTATCGTTATCAACATTGTGTTAATAACGGTTCAACCTTTTACCTGTTGCCATGGTAAATCCATTTTGGAGATGCTTGTTGATAACTGCGTATTTCATTTATGAAATGTGTCAGTTATAAATCAAAATCGCTTTCCTGAAAATGAAACCTTTTGGAGGATGTTTACAACATCCTGACGATTTTGTATAACCGACAAACAAGGTTTGTGGGTTATTCGATCCATATTTGGATTGAAGCAAGTATAAGGTTCTTGGAACTAACGTTTTGAAATAATCATAATAGTTTATGATTTGACTCAAAACGAAATAATTCTTGTGTATATAAGGAGGTTAGTGGGAGAGGGCACTAACAATGAAATTCCCATAAAACAATCGGTGAAAGCTTGGCTTTCATAAGAAATTCTCCGTAGAATTCTGGGGAGTAACAACCTTTATTCAAGGAATAAAGATCTACTGGGCTAGATTTGGAGTTGGTAACACTCTCTGAGAAATTGTACATTTAAAATGTACTTGTATTGGTGTCTCATACGCTTTGAGCATATGGAGTCACAATCGGGTCAATCCAAGTGATAGTCACTGGATTGAAGATTAAGAACATCTGTTAGTATCTGAGAGAACTAAAGATGTTGTCTTAAACTATGGAGATGGAGAACTTGAAGTGACTGGGATCACTGCTGCAAGTTTCCAAACCGGTAAATACTGCGGTACTATAAAGTTTGAACACTGGGACAGTGAGCTAGAAATCTTCCGAGCAAGATAACTGTTGCCGAATTAACAACAAATGCGGATTATTGTTGCAGCTGAGGCAGCAATAGAAGCCATTTGGATCGATAATAAATCTAATTAGATTAGATATAGTTCTGTTAGCAGCTGAGCTAGGCGTCAGCACAGGCTAAAGAATTAAAGGTCTCATCGACGATCCAGATATATACTTCTATATCATCTGATTCGTTCGGATCATACATCGTGACGATGTGATGATCGTGTAAATCGCGTCAGACGATATTTAAGCAAATCCGCTGACGAAAACCTTTCCTCAGCAATTTGAGCGAACCGTACATAGTTCGGGTGTTATACACTCGAGTGACTGGCTATGTGCCAAGTGGGAGATTGTTGGATAATATGACCCATAGCGTCACTATTTGTACAGATCATGGTGTTGTTGTACAAATTAACTATGTGACAAGGAAATTGCACTCTCATCATTTGTGATTAAATCACCATAAATGTATAAATGAATAGAGGTCCATATGATTAGTTCCTGGATTGAGATGATATGAGACAGTATCAATCCCCGAAGGATTAATCATTAAATATCCCTAGTCGGAGTATTATCGAGACAGGACATCGATAATGCGGAATAGGCTAGTATTGTACTTGTGCGTGTTGTGAGGGCACAACGGCATAGTTCTCATATATATAAGTATTGGATACTTATGCAAGTGAGATAGGAGGTCGTGTTTCACCGATGGTACGGGAAACAGCTTCGCTCTGGATAGACCCCTCGGAATCCCATTGGTATTATGACTATGTGTCTATGGGAGGCCGAAATCAAGGTAGGTGTGTATAGTCTTAACCTGAGACTTACATCGCTAATACTTATGATAATCGATAGACTTTAGTCTTGGTGGTACAGGGCTTTAACCGGTTCTGTGTACACCACTTCTGGGTTTATCAGAGAGTCGTAGTGTATTGGGTGTGATGTCAAGACGGAAGTATCACTTCAGTTATATTGGAGATGATGTCACGCAGGATACGGTACTAGTGCTCTTAAGTGTTGCGCAACCAATCGGGATATTGTGACCAGGTCATAAATATCCGATTATAGAGACTAGTTACCAGACATCCGACAATGTTCTTCGGACGGGGCAGACACTTATCCAGCCCCAGCCCTAGCACGTGACTATCCGATACTGGGCCAATATACACAATACTACGGTATACTACGCTTGATACAGATCTATATATTCCTGTAAGAATATTTCTGGAGAATTGGGTAGGCATGGCGCTTTGCTAGAAGCCAACCTTGTCTTGTAAATCGGTATAAACGTAGTACGAGGTACTTACGTATTCGGACAGTCTGACGATCGTATTTACTGCCAACATATCCGGAGATCTCATGGGTCGGTTCCTGAAGATTCACCGATGACGTATGACTCGCACTTTGATTAATCTGGGATTAATTATAAGAGAGAGATAGAATTAATCTGGGATTAATTCGATGAGAGAGAAAATAATTTGGGATTAATTGCGGAGATATTTTATCTGGGATAAAATATTAATTAAAGAGAGAGAACAATTAATTTGGAATTAATCGATAAAATAATATATTCATATATTATAAGAAATTAGATTTCGACGCGGAATTGAAATTGGCTTTTAATTCGGGCGAACGAATTAATTTAGAAATAATTCGTTAGCGACGTGAATAGTGAATTCGCTAGGCGTAATCATTTAATTACGACGCGACGGAAAATTCGTTAATTTGGAATTAGCGAACCCGAGCCCGAGAGTGATTGCGAGCGCATTCGCATTTCGAATTCGAGCGCGGCACGCAAGTCACATCAAGCGTCAAATCGTTAGTCACATCATGCGTCAAATCAATTGTCACTTTGAGTGATGTGACTTGACATATGTCACTTTATTAAAGTGATGTGATGTGACTTAAAGTAAAAATAGAAATGATGGAAAGCTTTATTGCTTTTATTTTTTGACTTTTGAATAAATGTAATATATATGTTTTTATTTAATTTACTTGGTAAATGAAATAAATATATATATTAAATCTTTTCTCTCTCTCACATGCAAGATACGATCTCTCATTTTCCCTCTCTTTTCCTCTCCTCTTCTTCACGGCTTCACTGCCGATTTTTGCTTAAAAAGTTTCTGGTTTCACCGATTTTTGAGAAGCAAAATTGAAGAAGACTTAGTGCTAGCACACCATGAGTGATACATAGGTGATAGGGAAGTGTCTTCATGAGCTTGGATTTAATTTTTGGAGCTTGAAGCTTTGAGCTTCCATGGAGTCCTTCAATGGCCGAATGAACAAGAAGCAAAACAGCCCCTACCGTGCACTCCACTGCAGTTCCAGAAGCCATTGCTGAGCTTTGAGGGAGGCAAAAACGCATGTTCTTCATTTCATCAAAACCGTTCAATGTGAGTTATGTTTCCGCCTTACTCCTTTGATGTGTTCATACTCGGTTTTTATGCATGATTGATGATCTTTGGGACTTGATTTTTACCAACAAATTTGACATTTCATAACTTGAAAAAGTCGAGAGCTTAAGAGTTAGTGTAGGAAGAGAAAGCTGGTCATTTACCTGACCACTTGTGAGACATTTACAGGGCTTGTTAAGACCCGAGGCGTTTACACACTGTATTTGTGATTTCCCATTTAGTTGCTCGGGTCGGTCAGAACTTCGAGCCAATAAAATATCAACCTTATTTTCTCTCGTGGACATAGGTCGGAGCCACTCTTCTTCGAACCACGTAAAATCTCTTTGTTTAATCATGTCTACTTGCTAAGTTTATATGGTTCTCTACCAACTAAACAAATTCACTATTTGTGGGAGGTTTATTCAATGGGTGAATTTCCTATATTTCCCTTTGAACGAAAAAAACCATCAATAGTTGGCGTCGTCTATGAGGAAAGTACGAAAAATAGCAAAACACACTAAGACGATGGTAGGAGATGGAAATCATAGAGCTACGGAGGCCTCAACGGTGGAATGGATGTAGAAGATGAAAGATAGTTTACGGGTGGAAAGGGAAAAATGTCAAAGAGGAAATGGAGGTCACACAAACCTTCATGAATGCCATGATGGAAAAAATCAAGAAAATGGAAAAGAGGTCGGGAAAACAAGCTCCTGAGAGACCTAGTCAAAGGAGGGATGAAATTGCTCGTGGGAAGAGAGTACTTGGTGGAGAAGAGGAACGAGAGACTGAGAAGAGAAACCCACGAAAGTTCAGGTTGGTGATCATGGCCAGTGTCGTGCGAGTAGAGGAGCCTTGGGAGAGGCATGACGATAGGCGAACCCTGGAATCATCCAACAACAGCCCCTGTTTTTGGGAGAGTGAATCGGGGCATTATCAAAAGCAAGGGTATAGAGCTCCACATGAGAGACGATATCACGCTCAAATGAGGGATTATGAGGAAGCCTCTAGCAAAAGGTAGGAAGACATCGAGGCTTATTTGAGGGATTGATTCCAACAAGAGGTGAAGAGATAAGAGATGGGCACACGAAGAGGTGCTAGAGATGATCAAGATTTTGAGACAACGTCTTCTTTCACAAATGAGGTGCTGGAAGTGGAGTTCCCAAGAAGATTCTCCATGCATACAATGGACACTTACAAGGGTAATACAGACCTTAAGTTTCTTGTAGAAAGATTCATATTTCTCATGGAAATTCAGGGCATGGTCGGAGAGGCGGTTTGGAAGATATTCCCTCAAAATTTTCCGGTTTCAAAACTTTTCCTCGGATCAATTAAATAATCTTATTTATTTGATTATCCAATTATCAAATTCTGAAAAATTACACAAGAAATCATATTTCTTGGTAATTACCGAATTGCCCCATAACTTTATAAATTGATCATTTTAGTCCAAAATTATCAAATATAATTTTGAATGATTCTAAATCATTTGTAAAATGTTTTTCAACACATCTAATGCATCAAAATCAGATTTCACACAAATCCCCAATTTTTGAGCTAATAACGTGAGCCACCCAAAATTTTCAATTAATTACAATTTGGTCCCTTTAGTTCAAACATGCCAAGATCGAATCCAATCAACCTAAAATTTACATGCATCATATTCATACCATAATACATCACATATATGAAAAGCCCCAAATTTAGAGTGGGTTAAGAACCCTAATTTTTCAATTTCATCAAATTGTCCAATTTCACCAAATTTACAAAATCCAACACTTTAATCCATTCAATACTTCACCAATCAAGCCTCACCACTTTGAAACAACTCTAGAAAAATTCTAGGTCACCAATGAGTGACTTACTAACTCTAGAATGGCAACTTTGATTTTCTAAAAATCAAAAGAGAGCTTATGAAACCATTTCAAGCTCACTTTGAAACTAAACATCCATACATCTTTCTTCCAAGTTCATAACCAATTAAAACATAAACTATAAGTGAAGAGACAACATCAAAGCAACACAAGATGAAGCTAAGGATGTTAG
This sequence comes from Zanthoxylum bungeanum, assembly GCA_019454045.1. NCBI lineage: Eukaryota > Viridiplantae > Streptophyta > Magnoliopsida > Sapindales > Rutaceae > Zanthoxylum > Zanthoxylum bungeanum. The sequence goes on along the minus strand of SKCR01047006.1, from coordinate 87,840 downwards.
AAACATTTTCTATGTTGAAAGCTTTAAAGAAAAACTTACAAAAATATGATTTTTCCAAGTTTTTTCTTTAGCCTCCAAGCCTTTTTCTCTCAACTCTATTATGTTTATTTGGTAACTTATGAACTCCTAAAACCCTAAAAGTGAAACAAAACAATATATACCCTCCAAAAATTACCTTGGCCGAAATTTAGGGTGTATATAAAATATCTAGATATTTTTTTGTTTCAATTAAAGTTACTTTAATCAACTTGCAAATTTTATCATTACACATTTAATGAAAATTCATAAGTCAACAAAAGCAACTAAAAAAATATAACACTTATATTTAATTTAGGGTGTTGGCCGAATTTAGTTAAAAGAAAAGGAAATTGATATTTCAATTTTAAACAATTTAAAACAAATATCTTAAGAAGTCAAAATCATTTTGACAACCTTTTCTTTAAGTATAAAGTCAACAATTTACACTTATAATCACTTCCTAACTTTATCATTTGGTGAGATATTTATATTTTAATTATATTAATCATTTAACAATTAAATAATTAAATAATTAATTAAATACAAATATCTCAAATATATGTATTATATTTACTTTAAATATCTCAAATACATATATTAATGATATATGTCAAATATCTTTATTTAACAATTTATTAATGTACATGTAATAATATCATATATTAAATACAAATACACATTAATTAGGAAATGACGGTTCGGCTCGTTTGCATGCATCTTTCGTTTAACTTTTAAACGATTTATAAATAATCACCATTATTCATAAAAGTTGCCCTAGTGCTCTACGAGTATATTTCATTAGTGAGACTCTCTAGATTCAGGTATATCCGTCACAAAATCCAATTTTGTGTCCATAATTTACCCACCCATAAATTATGACGACCACAGATAAACTAGCTGAATCATACAGGTCGAGGTCATTGCATACGTATTATCCCTCCGTCACAGGTATCCGGATAATCCCAGAGATATAGATGTAAACGTCAAATCTCTATAGGTATTATCCCGTCGACGTTTCTATTAGCAATCTCTAAATAACATTTAGAACTTACTTCTGAAGTTTACTGTGGCCACAGATTTAATAGACTACTAATCACATATGGACTACCTATGTTCTGTACACAAAACTGACAGATCCCATCTTGATACACACAGGATATCATGAGGATCGGTCCACACCCAACGAACAGGCGGAGGTCTGATCTAAATAGATCGGTGACGTGACTGTCATCTAAATGTGGAGGATGTCTCATACATCCACAGTGGTATCTCAAGTCGAATGACCACTATACTATTCAACCCGAAAAGATTCTTATTGACGTTGGTGTACCATCCATTAAGAATCTTTGGTGAGTCGTTCAGTGTTTATCCACTATAAAAACCTACATATCTATACGAGTCTCCCAGACTAATGGTTCATTGGGATAAAACATCGGACCAAGTCCCGATATACGACATGTACTGGTCTCAACGGATTTGACTAAGCGACCCGTGTTAGTGAATCTTGACCATGAACTATATTTGATAATATACATTTAGCAGTGACACTTCCCAATGTCAATTACAAACTACCTTTGTAACTGTGTACTGCATTATATATTATCGTGCCTTTGTCTAATATATACATATCACTAAACAACATTTAGTTTCAATCTAATCGTAATCAGATCGAATACGTATATAAAAACAAGAGGTGTAACCATAAATAAGTAATATTATGGAAAATGGGATGTTCGTATTCATGAATCAGACATAAATACGGTCCGGATTGGCGCTCTGAGCACCAACCCCAACATTTCGTGCATCATTTCAATATAGCGTGCACACCAAGGAAGATGATCGAGTTTTTAAGGACGATGAAATAGCGTAATGATGAGGCGTTGAAGAATTTCTTGGATAAATACCACAACTTGGTGTTTGAGGTAGGGGTGTATGAGTCCCCAAAAGCATTGAAGAGTTTTAAGGGAGCCCTAAGGACTGGGAGATTATGGTCCCACCTAAGGATCCAATATGTGCCAATTTATGCAATTACCTTCGAGCAAGCTAGGAGGTTTGTGTTGCTTGAAGATGAGGAAAAGATAGCCCGAGGAGGCGTTATGCGGGAGAAGAATGAACCGAGGTAGGATAACCATCGTGATAGTGGCGGTGGATGGAGAAGACCGGGTTTGAGGCTACAAAAGTTCAGGCCTATAGCCCCGAGGAATCCACCTCCAGAACGGAGACCTCCAATAAAGGTCTCTCATGTAACAAGGGACACATGGTAATACGATGTAGGAGCGAAACAAGATTTCCCGCTATGCCTATGACATTGACGACCAAGGCACTATTGAGCTTGCAGCTCGTAGAGAGTACGGATAGTCCCACGAGGGAACTAACCGAAGAATAATGGAATCGCCACCCGGTATAAGACACTGGGAATAATCTAAGGTTGCATTACACCCCTTGTAAGGTCTGATCTTAAACCTTTTGGGGTTCGAAATGATCTTAAATGATGCGAGTATAATATCCAGGCTTGAAATAGGATCATTATGTCTTATAATGCATAATTCACACAAAATAATCTATATTTCATTGCAGTAGCCAAGCATTCTTGAAAGTAATAATAACATAATAGATAAAGAATAAAAAAACTCAGTCGAACATATCTAGGATCTGGCAATATATATATTATCATTCTATGTCCGGCCAGACCTAATGGATATTTGGTTAGATTTACTGCGTAAATTAGAATGCCCATAACATAGAATCATGCAATAAATAACAGGGATATGTCATGGCATGCTTGAAATTAGTATTCATAAGATGCAGAATCATGCATAACGGTGATGGTAAGACAACGATAAAACAAACAAAATAATCACATGATAACAATAATGAGAAAATAGTAAATGAGACATGTATAACTGTTTCCAAGTGGTACATTGGATTGTATTTCAAGTGCAGACCATACTACCGCGCATTCGAAATTGGCTATGAAATTTATGTTTAGGTTTTCATCCTATATACTACAGGGAAAAAAGTATGTGACCGGATGTAGCCAGCTAATACGGTTGGAAGTATTTTATGACAGATGTATATCCAGTTCGACATACATGATGTCCGACCGGATATATGTCGTCAAATCAAAAAATGAAAAGCAGCAGGATAGAGATTATAGTGCCCTCAAGTCTGTACCTTTTGTATTATTTGCTCCGAGAACGGCTCTGAAAGTCTATGTTAGTTGTTGGATCTCTTGCTGGAGTTGGGAAACAGGTTATGAGTTTTTGGTGTTTTGTTTGAACGTTCCAACGAAATCGAAAGTCTCCGGCCTAGCCTTCCAGTGTTAGACCTTATATTTTTTTCTAACCTTTTAGGTGCATTCCAATAAGAGACTCATCATCGGGCTACACATAAAAATGCGATGTCTACAGTCGCCCCACTTTAGTAAGCTTGTGCAGTGTGTGACAGTGACAAGTTTATCAAAGTCAAGCATGTATTTTTACTTACCTGGCTCATCAGGCGTTGCCAGACTTACCTTGCTTTGGTGTTTGTTTGATGTTTGTGGCTTTGTTCCCAATGTTCTGAATGGTTGCAGGTTTTATTCTTGACATTGATGGTCGTGGGCTTTATTTTTGATGCTCTGAATGGCCATATGATTTATTCCTAGCTTTCGTATTATCAGTAGGCTTTATTTCTGATTTTGATAGTTGTAGGCTTTGTTACCATTTTCTGAACGATTGCAAGCTTTATTCCTGGGTTTGATGATTGTGGGCTTTGTTCCCGATGATGTAGGCTTTATTCCTGATTGTGGGCTTTGTTCCCATTTTTGAATGATTACAGACTTTATTCTCAGCTTTGTTGATTGTGGGCTCTACTCCTAATATTTTGAATGATGTAGGCTTTATTCCTGATTGTGGGCTTTGTTCTTTTTTTTTGAATGATTGCGGGCTTTATTAATGATGGTGAGCTCTCCTCTTTTTTTTTTTTTTGAATGATTGCAGGTTTTATTCCTGGATCTAATGACAGTGGGCTTTGCTCCCGATGATGTAGGCTTTATTCCTGATTGTAGGCTTTATTCCCATTTTTGAATGATTGCAAGCTTTATTCCTAGCTTTGATGACTGTGGGCTTTGCTCTCGATGATGTAGGCTTTATTCTTGATTGTGGGCTTTGTTCCCATTTTTGAATGATTACAGACTTTATTCTCAGCTTTGTTGATTGTGGGCTCTACTCCTAATATTTTGAATGATGTAGGCTTTATTCCTGATTGTGGGCTTTGTTCTTTTTTTTTGAATGATTGCGGGCTTTATTAATGATGGTGAGCTCTCCTCTTTTTTTTTTTTTTGAATGATTGCAGGTTTTATTCCTGGATCTAATGACAGTGGGCTTTGCTCCCGATGATGTAGGCTTTATTCCTGATTGTAGGCTTTATTCCCATTTTTGAATGATTGCAGGCTTTATTCCTAGCTTTGATGACTGTGGGCTTTGCTCTCGATGATGTAGGCTTTATTCTTGATTGTGGGCTTTGTTCTCGTTTTTGAATGATTGTAGGCTTTTTTCCCGACTTTGTTGATTGTGGGCTCTATTCCCGATTGGTTTGAGTTGCCTTGATCTCTGCTTGAAATTCTGATAGGTTGGACCATCGGGCTTTTTGCTTCTTCGATCGGATGAGGTGCTTTGACCGTTATCTCATTTTTAAGCGGGCTTCGCCTCCCGTATATTCTTTTTAGCGGACCTCGCCCCTAGTTTTGTCTCAACCCTCTGACTTTCAGGCGCTCCTTGTCTTTGGAGGCTTCGACTTTGACTGCCACTGAGCATTTTGTGTGTTACTCCATTTCTTGAAGGTTGGTGTTTGTTAAAATTTCCTACAAAAGAATTACTATATGCATGTATACATGTATGTATATAGATGTGTATGTACGAATGTCAATATAAATGATTTTTAACTATATGCCTGAACTTCGGCTTGAGAGAGTGCATGAGTTGTGATGCTTTTACGATGGAGATATCATCGGGTTTCCTCTTTCTTTCATCCAGGTTGCCCTTGGAGGTTCTTTAATCATTGACTTTGCTTTCTAACTCATTTTTATCATGTAATGACTTTTCGTATGTTCTCAAATGCTTTTGTTTGAAATCCGATCTCTTTTCAAAGTATGAGCATTGGCTAAACTCAAAATACAATTTCAATAATGGTTTAACCTTTCGAATGCTTTTCCATGTGTGTGAGTGTGATTCTCTTACAAAGAATTACACGAAACTCAAATCAATTTATGCTAGCGCTAAGTGTAGATTAATGCTGACACCGGCCTCAATTTATAGGGAAATTTTATGCCTCCGCGTCGCGACATGTGAAACCTTACTCGTCGCGACGCGCCGTTGATGTTGGACGCGTGGCACGGGCTTCGCGGAGATGGTGACACGTGGCGTCGACATAATTATTAGTTGAATTTATTGGATTGGCGTCGCGACGTGTAAGGGTGTGCGGGTCACGATGCTGACATCAGCATGACGCAAGCAATGGCGCGTTTTCAATGATGAGTGTCGGCAGCATATGATGGTGACACGTGTCCGGCGCACGTTAGCAGATTTTTTGTGATGTTGACATGTGTCAAGCAATGGCGCATGATAGCATAACTTCTCTGATTGTGACACGTGTCCGGCCCATGTTAGCAGTTTCCGACGCACGTTAGCAGACGGGGCATTTTAGCACGGTGCATTTTAGCAAACGACGTATTTTAGCAGGAAATTTACATTTTTTCCCTTTTTGTCTGTTTTCCGCTGTTTTGGCCCCGAATTAATTCCATAGAGTCCTGTTATTTTATTTATCTACAAAATACCACAAAACACATCAAAATATTCACAAAACTCAAGAAATTATATAAAATATTAAGTCAAATGAGTGGTAAATAGTGATCTATTTACCACTAATCAACATCCTAGCCAAGTTTTCCATTGCCTTTAGTAGGCCCTCGGCTTTGGCCCGTACTTTTGACATGTCATATAGAGGTGCCTTTAGGAACTCTTCATAAATGTAGGACCCGCTAAATAATCCTCTGACGAATAAGGCTGCTGCTAAATTAGAGTCGAGGTTATTGACGGTGTTCATCTTGTCAACAAACCTCTGTAAGTACTGCCTAGGGGGCTCATCGTACCTCTGCTCCAATTGCAGGTTCGCCATAATAACTTCGGTGGGACGATTGTCGTGGTACTGCTTGATGAACCTTCGCTTAGGTCTTCAAAACTCCCTATGGACCTTTCTGGCAATTGCAGGAACCAAGAAAAGGCATTGCCAACAAGAGCGGTGACGAACATCTTACTAATTAGAGCCTCGTTGGTGGTTTCCAGCCACAGCCTCTATCGAAACTAGACCAAGTGAGTGACTGGGTCTGACTTCCCTGTGTATTTGTCGAAGTTGGGTGGGGTGAAGTCTCGGGGCTTCAGCTCCTCTTCGATCCATTCTTGGAATGGGGAGGTGAACATCCCCCTAATCGCCGGGTCAGCTAGTTCCGTTGGGGTTTTCACCTGAATGCCTCCGATCATTTTTGCTATTACCACCACCAATTTCTCATCGAAAAACTCTTCCTTCCAGCGGATGTCTTTCTTGTGACGATTCATATATAGGTTTTTACCTCTCTCTACGTCCGGCCCTGATTCTCGGAATACCTCTACATTGAAATCTGCGTCATCAATCCTGATAGGGCTCTTTCCTCGAGGTCTTTCGTCGTGGCGCTCCTCTGGCCGCCTCTCCTCGTGGAGGTCCTCGACGGTGGCTCCTTCTTTACCCCTCCCTTTATCTTTACTAGGGCCAACCCTCTGCATCTAGGCTTTGAGCGCTCGATTCTCTTGTTGTATGACTTGTAGTTGTTCCTGGAACTGCTTTCTTATGGTCTCCATCTGGTCCTCCATCTGCTTCATCATCTTATTCCTAATTACCAAGATATCCATCGTAGGTATCTGGTGGTTGGATACTTCTTCCTCCTGGTGAGCAGCGGATGCGAGATTCTGGACTCCTTGTTCCTTGCGGCCATTCTTTCTTGTTTGGTTGTGCGAACTTGATTGGATTTAATGATTGCAGGAAACCGTAAATACAGCTTTTCGTCTCAGTTTCCCCACAGACGGCGCCAATTATTTGTGTAGTAGAACTCTACAAATAATAGAATTAAATGGAGAATATAGAAATTGGTAAAGAATTCTTTGTTACTGCTCGAAGCTAAAAAAAAATCGATCATCTGTTCTAGGATTTTCTGCACTCTTTATAATGTCTCATTATAAGAAGAATAAACTAACAGCGACTACATTCCATTCATATTTCCCACTATCTGGTCTACTTCTAGAATCTCGGAACTTCTTATTCTAAATGATTGTCTAGCTTAAAGAAACGGAAAGTAATTAATTAGTTGTCAGATGCATTGTTTAGAAGATTTGTGTTATCAAGAAACTGATATCTCAGACTTAATCCTCTCATAATATTTGCTTGCCTTTCCGTAGGAGGGTATGAGACGGAGACCCTACCAAAGGGTCCTTAATCCAAGTTCTTAATGGAGCTCTTGGCAACAGATATTTGAAACTAGGCTCTAACAGGAGGTCATGTAATCAGACTCTAAGGAGATACTGAAATCAGAGCTTAACGATAGTTCTGGATTCCTTTCGAATGTGTTTAGTCATGTGTCATGCGCCTGATTTCTCCCCAAACATTTTGCAAGAATCTTCATAAAGTTAGTCAGTTTCTTTTCTCTTCTCTTTATTCTGTTTATGTCGTATTTAGTTTTGTAATTCTGGGGTGGAAATCACTGAATTTAAAGTTTTGGTCAGTGGGTTTTAGTTTTTGTTCATTAATATTGCTTTCTTAGTTCACTTTGTGAATCCTGACATCATACCACAATTGGGAGTTTCGGTGTTTGTGGGATGGGCTTGTTTTATATTTCTTCTTTTGGTTAATAAATTGCATTTCGAGTGTAATATAAGGTTTACTGTGGATAAGTTTGTAGCTTGCTGGTCAAGCTAAAATTGTTAGGTTCTTTTAGTTTATCATAAAAAAAATTTAACTCTGATGTTACAAAAAATTTAGTCCTTTGATATTGTAATCCGAATATGATTTATGTTTTGGGTGTCAGTTCAATGAAACAGTGGTAGGTATTGTCACTTCAATGAAACAGTGGTAGGTATTCTTCCTGCTGAAAATGCATTTGTGATTGCAGTCCACAAAAACACATTTTTGTTGACGATGTTTCTGGGACTCGGACAGATTGGGTTTTTGGACACTGGCGAAAGCAATCCTTCCTTGAAGTTCCTCTTTTTGTTTTTCATCTTTACTGTGCTATTGTGTTTTAGTTCATGATACTGTTTCACATTTGGGTTTACTAATCTTTGTTTGTTGCAAATCGAAAGTAAATCCGGTATGGATGATGGTAAGTTTGGAGCCTTCCCAGGTGATGCCATGGATTTGGATTTCATGGATGAGCTTTTGTTTGATGGATGCTGGTAAGAGACCTCAGATGCACTCGATTTTTTGCAGCCAGGTCCAAGGAACTCACTCTCAAAACCATCGAGGTTTTGACCCTACCACTTCTTCAGGTCGATCAGGAAGCTTTCCTGTTCAAGGTAAGGAATTAGGCAGAAGGTGGTGGATTGAACAGGGCTGCGGGACTTGTTTGGGTGTTGTTGAGATTGTAACAACTTCTGAAAAGATTAATTGTCAAAATGTCTGCGAAGCTCTGGAGGTCTTATCTTCTTTCTTTTTCTTTTCCTTTCTTGTTTCCATGGTTCAAGAAGTTTATTTATTTTTTTGTCGGAAGAGTGCTTAAGTGAAAGTATTAAGATTGCCCAAAATGTTAATGCCTTTTTTTTTTTTTTCCCCAAAAAAAGAAAAATTCATAATCCTTTTTAACATTTGAAGACACTGATTGTAAGCTCCCTTTGAACATCTTTCCCTCATCCCATAGTGCTTCATGTATTTCACATGCAGTCTGCTTGACATAATGACAGCATACTCTTTACCTTTTTCTGTTTCTTGGCTTCCTATTCTATATAATTGCAAAATAATTCCTTGTACATTCTAATTTTTCCATTTTGATAATTTATTTATTTATTTTTGTTATGTTTTTGTCTTTTGTTTTTCATTTTGATTATAACTATGTTGACTTTTTTGTTTCTTTCTTATTTTTAAATCTCTCCTCCAAAAGGACCTTTGGAAATGCCAATGGTTATGGTCTCTCACTTATCAAATACTCTTTGATGCTAATGAAGTTCTGTGAGAACTTCTTTCATCATATTCCAGTCTGAATAAGTATATTGATTTTCAGGCTGTTGATCTTGGGAGTACAGAAAACTTCAGCACTTCCTGTGTGAAGGTAAATAGATGTTTTAAGAACTATATCATGTAGAGCAATGTCTAGCCTAGAATTTGCCGGAACTATTCCAGTGAGTCTAAGTCTGCCGTCTCCACGGCTTTCCCTTTTGTGATGTACAGGATAAAATTTTATATGATTAATACTTGAGATTGCAGATATGTTTTGTTTTCCACAGGCCTGCAATGGCTGAGATAGGAGAGGTTTTGAGATCTGTCTGCAAGACACATAAGTTGCCTTTAGCTTTGACATGGGCTCCATGTGTACAAGAAAGGACAGGTGAATGCCATCAGTCTGATGATAATTGTGCTCCTCGTTTTTTAACTGTGGATTCTGCTTGCTTTGTGGCCGATGAAAACCTTTTGGGCTTCCTTGAGGCGTGCTCGGAGCACCACCTTCTTAAAGGCCAAGGAATAGTTGGGAAAGCATTTACCCTGAGCAAACAGTGTTTTACATCTGACATAACTGCCTTTAGCAAGTCCACATATCCTCTCTCTCACCTTGCTCGGATGTTTGGTTTACGTTCTGCTCTTGCAATTCCACTTCAGAGCACAACCACTGGAGTGGTTGAGTTTGTCCTTGAGTTCTTCTTGCCAAAGGAGTGCCAATACACTGAAGAGCAAAACCGGATGGTCAACTTATTGTCTGTTGTTATACAGCAATCATGCCAGAGTTTACAACTTGCCATGGAAAAGCAACTTGATGAAGTCATATTGCGCGTTGGAGAACCGGGAGTTACTTCTGATGGTTCTACGCCTCCAAAAGATACATCTCCTCAACATTCGTCCTGGATTTCCCACATGATAGAGGCCCCACAGACTGGTAAAGGTATCTCTTTCTCCTGCGAGCATAAAAAAGAAGAGCCAAACAAAGAGTTCAAGGTGACAACCCAATGGGATGATGCACAGGCAGAGTCCTATCATAAGCAGGCTTTTCCAGGATTTGGTCGGTTTCCGCAGAATTCTGGGGCCAAAATTAGTGTTGAGGGTGGTGGAGGTTCCTCTTCTCCTGATGGGCGTCGCTCTATAGGAAGCAGAAAAGCAGGAGAGAAGAGGCAAACCAAGACAGAGAAGACAATTAGCTTGCAAGTTCTTAGTCAGTATTTTGCTGGGAGCCTTAAAGATGCTGCTAAAAGTATTGGCGGTAGGGAAATATTTTATTACACTTATAAATAGCATATTTTTATTCCCTTTTTGTTCAGCTAACAATAATTTGCCAAGCTAGTATATTTTGTTTTCTTCATTATGGGTGGAAACAACCAGATGCTAACAATTGATTGAGATGCTTATGGCGTATTTTGATGCAATCTTTGATTTTAGGGAGGCCAACTTAATAAAATCCTCTCTAAGATTGTGAATATTCCTAATACCCTCATTTAGTGTAATTGGTTTTATAGTGTAGCAACTTATTATATGTTGTTGAAAGAGATTTCTTCGGCATAAAGTTTGTGTGTGGATAGCCTTGAACTGTTCTTGCCACTCTTCTCTGTACAATTATGGTATAAGGCCAGCTAACTGAATTGTTTTTACATGTCAATTGCAGTGTGCCCCACTACTCTAAAAAGAATATGCAGGCAGCATGGGATAACTCGATGGCCTTCAAGGAAGATCAAGAAGGTAGGCCACTCTTTAAAAAAACTGCAACTTGTGATCGATTCAGTTCAAGGTTCTGAGGGTCCTATTCAAATGGGGTCTTTCTATAAAAGCTTTCCAGAATTGACTGGGAACGGTCCTTTCTCATCAATGAAGACTAGTGACCATTCAGAGCCATCAAACCCCCAACCTGGCAATGGCTTATTCAGCACCGGAGCTGCTGTTTCAAAATCTCTATCCTCTTCATGCAGTCAGAGATCTGGTTCAAGCACCTGTTGTTCCACTGGAGCACAGCTGAATACCGCCACTGTCAATGCCATGAGTTGCCGAGATGCACAAACGTTAGAAGACACAAAGAGAGCTCACAATGATGCAGAATTACATGCCTTGAATCAGGAAGAACCAAATCTTCTCGCAAGATCTCAAAGCCACACAATATTGGGTGAGAATGCTACTTTTGAGTCTCTACTACTCCCCTTGCCAAAATGTCGTAAACATAATTTAATAGATGGTGGTATGTTTAGAGTCAAAGCCACTTTTGGAGGGGGAAAAATACGGCTCAACTTGCAGCCAAACTGGGGTTTTAAAGACTTGCAACAAGAGATTGCAAGGCGTTTTAACATAGAAGATATCAACAAAATCGAACTCAAGTATTTGGATGATGATCATGAGTGGGTCCTTTTGACTTGTGATGCCGACTTAGTGGAGTGCATAGACATACATAAATCATATCAAAGCCACACAATCAAGATCTGCCTTCATAGAGCTTCTCACCTGAAATTAGGAAAGCTCATCCTTGGCAATGCTCCATCGTAACATCTTGGCCAGCTTCCTCTATGCTAGCAGCCTGTGAAATAATGGTTAGTACTGTCATTTAAGGGGAATGAAGACATAAGAAGTACAGAAACTACCAGCAGCGAATAAGCACTTTTTCGCTGCACATGAATCATGTAATTACATCAATGTACTCATGTTTGTTATCTAGGCCAATATTAGATAGAGGTGTACTGGCTGCTCATGAATCATGTAATTGCATCAATGTTATTTGATGTTTGTTAGCTCTAGACTTATTGTATTAGCAAGTCTGGCTTCTCTTGTACCATTTAATAACATCAAATGTTATTCGAAGTTTATTGGCGATTAAGATGTACTGATTTCTTGTTAATTATAATGTCTGTAAATGAGAATCTGGGGCTTGAAAGTAGATATGATGTCCATCTAGAGGTTTCTTCACGATGGTCCCCTGGTGCTCAGCTGAGTGTTGTTAGAGGCGCATTGAGGCTCGCCTCGAGGCGAGAGGCACACAAAGCGATCACTGATGCGCATCCAACTGGTCAAGGAGAGGCGACTCCAGCGAGGCGACGTGAGGCGCGTGAGACGTAGCGACATATGCGCATCATGGTTTTACGATTTTTTCGTCAGTTTTTTTTTTTATTTTAAAATTTTTCCAAATCTGTTTCTTTCTATTAAACATTGATTATGAATTAAAAAAAAAAAAACTTAATTTCAGTAACCGAAATATTTAATTTGCCTGCTAATTATTATTTATTTTTTTAAGTTACAATTAATGACTATCAATTAAAAATAATCAGTATTGTAACAGCTTCCACGTCCACACTGCTACTGTTTTCTTCTCTTCCGTTTTATTTTTTAAAAAAACAAAAAATCTATATGATCAAAGGAAGCTTACTCACTGGTATTCTTGAAAAAAGTCCACACTCTCTTCAACAGACGCATTACTTTCTCTTTCACCATTTCTTGCAAGCTAAGAACCTCTCAAGATGTTAAAAACAAGAAACAGAACATATCCAAGAAGATTGTTTTGTCCGATTCATCGCCGCCGCCGTTGAAAAATGATCAAGTTCAGGGAAAGTAGAGATTAATAGTGGAGTTATTGGGTTGGTAAAGAGGTTGCCCAGAAGGGTATTATCTGTTTTTTCTAATTTGTCTTTGGCTATTGGAGAAATGGCTGCTATTGCTGGTCTTATGGCCTTTGATGGGTCTGAAATAAAAAAAAAAAAAAAATCTCTTTACCAAACTGAACCAGCTCTTCTTCTTAGCCATTGCAGAGAATCACTCCCCCATAAATTTTAAAAGCTTCTCAATGATCCTTTTTCCTGAAATCTAGTGATTCAATGAATGAACCAAGAATCAACGCTTTCAAAAAATCTAGCTCTTGGAAACTGAAAATTCTGGTTTCATGAAATTGAGAAGATTTGCCTAAAATTCATATCAGCCATGTTGTTTAATGATAAGGGAGAAATTCATCAAACATTTTATTTGAAATCAGCGCAAGACTCTCTTCAGTCTTGACACATTTTTGTCGCCATGTTTTTCCTTGGACAGAAGCACTTTTGTGAAAAGCAGTCTCATTATAGATTTGAGACTTTCACTCACTGGATTTTCTGTTCCCGAACAAATATTTTAGATGTGAGTATACCAATCGGTTTTGTGCGAAATCGATTAAGACAGAGTTTCTAGGCTTGTTTTATCATGGGGACGGCGATGCTGACATATTGCTAACACAAATTCTGAGAAGTGCCGCGAAACGTCTTAAAAAGAACGACCTAGTCCGCTACTCAAGCCAACTTTAATTTTATATTCCTGGTGAACGATAATATCTTTCTTATTTGTGCAAATTGTTCTAACACTTTCTCCATTTTTTTTTTTCCATTTTCTTTATTTAGTATTTTTTTTTTTTTTTTTTTTTTTTTTTTTACATTTGTGTTTCTTTTTTCTTTTAAAATTCTGCTTTATTTTTATTTTTTCCTTTTCAATTTTCTTGTTCATTTTTTTTCCATTTTCTTTATTTACAATTCTTTCTTTTACATTTGTTTCTTTTTTCTTTTACAGCTTTTTTTTTCTTTTTTAGTTCTATTTCTTTCATCATCTTTTTTTTTCCATTTTCTTTATTTACGATTCTTTTTTTCCAGTTATGTTATTTAAGCGAATGTTTTTTTAATGCTTGTTATTTTTCATTTTCTTAAACTTGAACTATGCATATTTTTAATTACGCTTGTTTTTATTATTTTCTTGAATTTGAAGTTTTGAACTGTGCATATTTGTCAAGTATTATGAACTAAACAAGTAAAAGTAATATAAAAGTAGAGTATATGTCAAAATATTACTATCTATTTATTATTTTTTTATATTTACAAGTTAATGATGCATATATTACAAATTTAAAATTATTATTATTAACAAACATGCGCCTCGTGTTTATGAGGCGTGCGCCTCGTGTTTATGAGGCGTGCGCCTCTCGCCCCTCGACTCGCGCCTCGCTTTTCTGGTTCTGATCGCCGGTGCGCCTCTCGCCTTTAACAACGCTCCCAGTAGTTAAGCAAGTCATATTTCCGAGGCTACAGACTTATTATACTTCCTTCACCCCAGCCTATTTTGTAATCGCGTAAGCGTTTTCAATGCAATGCCGCCATCATCTCTGTAAAAGAATTGGAAAAAAGTACAACATCAGGTAGGTCGGAAGGAGAAAATTCTCAGGAAATAAATCACGGATTACTTTTATCAACCATACAATACCTGTGCAATAGGTTCTGCCACTCACGTTCGCTGTATTTTTGTTGATTTCCGCGTACTAATTTCCCAGCAATTTGACGAATCCTATTTGCCACGCTACTGTCTGAAGTCATTTCCATTATCTTCTCTGCAAGTTCATCAGAATGACACTACTTATCTCGTCGTTACAAAGTTTCGACGAGTTCTTTGTATAGGAAGTTACCCAAATCAATAGATTTTTCCAGTGAAGCTTCAAATATCTTTAGCTTCTGAGACTTCCCCAGCATCAAGTAACTCGTTGAACATGCCGTCTTTACGACCACATGTGCTCAGAGCTCTCTCAAATACCTCCTGTGCTACTCTGAACTCACCGGCCTTACAGAAGACTCTTACTATCATTCTGAACAAAGAAATGTTATGGGGGTATGCCCTTTTTCAGCATTGCCTCTAAACAAGAAATGGCATCTTTTATTTTACTCTCTTCACCAAGACACTTGAGGATATTATTCAGGAATTGCATTAGACCAGAAAAAGTACGCAATTGAAGTAAATATTAATTTCACAGAATAAAACATTACCTATGAGAGCTACAAGACACTAGATTTTCATCGTTTTTCTTTTTTCTATGAAGAGCTATTGTGCTTTGAGTGTGTGATAGAGAAAGCAGAAAGAATTGTTATTCCCTAAAGTTGCAATTTATAAGATAGTAATTATCATACATTACATATTTAGACCAGTAAGACTTGTACTTAGAGACTGCCAAGTCCAACCATGGTTTGTGGTTTCCATTGTAATAGACGACAGCCCCATTGTCTATCTCAGTTAGGTTAAGTGCTGGATCATAGCCAAGTCCCAAGACATGCCAGCTCCGGTCTAGCGGATAGGTGAGATTGTAAAAGGTAATCAATCCCGGTGGCAAAGTGCCAAGTTTTCCAAAGAGTTCTCTCCTCATTCTGCAAAACAATTTTCCATTAGCACTCCACACATAAATCAAGAGAAAGGAATACATAACTCTGAAGTGATTCAAGGATAAAAGCGAGAGAAACTATACCAAATCTTGCCAGTAATGATATATTCCAGTGATGTTTCGCTTCCTCCACTCGTTTAAGTCAAACATATTCATGCCATATGCCCAACCACAAGCATTTGGATCGAAATTCTCATAGATTAATGGATTAGAGAAGTTGAGATACTTGTCAAATCTGTGGAAGCTGTCCTTACAGGTCTCCACAGCACCGTTTACCATCCCGTGCAGATCAACAGACCAAAGAGGTGTCAAATCCTTCTGAACAACTATATCATCATCCAAAAACAATATCTTGTCTAGCTTTTGGTAAACTTCAGGAAGGTAAAATCTAAGATGATTGAGCATTGACAAATATTTCGGATTCCTATATTTGAGATTGTCAGACCCAGCGGTCAGCGAGGACGGGTGGTTTGCCTTGAAATAATACTCTTTAAGTCTGGCATATTCAAGTTGACGTAGAACAGAACAGTATGAGGAATTCAACCACTCGAAACTATCAATGTTTTCAACTTGAACTGTAGCTTTTGGAGGAGCATTGACAATAAACCACATCTTCATTGCTACAAAATTCAATTTATCTGTCACTATATGGAAAACATGTTTCTCAGGTTCCTTGGCATGCACCACAGTAGAATTAACAACCACAGATATTGCAAGTACGTTGTCAGAAAAGATTGCGTAGTGGTAGAGACCTGGATCTTCAATCTTTTCATTGGTCTGATCCTCCTTTTTGTGATGACCCTGCAGGTAATAATCTGCTGCTAGCTGCAGTGGCAGGCAATGCAATGGTCTTGGGACAATTTTTGCAGCTAGCTGAATCAAGAATGAGCTCTTTCTCTTCAACGCTGTTACAGTATCTTCAGTTGACTGAATCATGGCTCTAAATTTTCTTTGCACTGTTGGGCAATCGTATAATCGATCCTTTGCTATAGAGAGAACATGACCCATTGCTTGTGCTTGATTAAGTGCTCTGGAACCAGTAAAAAGAATAAGCTACATTAAAGCCAAGGAATACAATATTTTTTATAACAAAATGGCAAATTTGAAGTAGCAATACCTTCGGGGGAGCTCGGCATCAGAATTTGCATCCCCAATAGCTCGCTGACTTTCTTGGCAGTGTTTCATAAGGGAATTATAAAGACTGCTTTCATTCTTAGACTTGGCAACATGTGCATATGCTTTGGCCAAAATTATCTGGTCCCGCATAAGTTTCACAGTAGAGTCTGTATTCGGACTTTCAAAATCTCTCCTCCATATGCTATACTTCCCTGTGAATCTGGGTTCAATGCGTTTTGACTGTTCAAATGCTCTTTCTTGCAGCACGTTGTCATTTTCCTTATTTTGTCGGATTAGCTCCGCAAGTCGGAGTTCCCTCCTTTTCTGCCGCAACATCTAAGGGAAGGGAATTGTAGGCACTGCATTTTTACGCATAAGTCCCTATGATGAGTCTCATTTTGGAGACACTACCTTTTAAGTCACGGAGGTCACGGAAAACGGACATCGGAAGGGGAATTCAGAATAAACAAGGTTCACTGTTTTCGTTTGTGCTACGTTCGTGTATACGTTCGAACGTCAAACAGATTGCGGGCGTTCGTGCTGCGTTCGATGATGCGTTCGAACGGTGTCGGTAATTCTGGTTTTGCTGCTAGCCTCACATTAAGCCCAATTCGCCCAAACCTTGGCCCACACGCCCAAGCCCACTTAAAACACATATTTAACACATGGTGAAATCAAAACAAATCTAAAAATCACATACCAAATTAAATAAAATACTTACACAAATTAAAGAAATTGCATGCCTAATTAAAATCAATCAACAAACTAAATGCCTAATCTAAACCAATCAAATATAATCATACCAAGTTAAAATCAATCAACCAATATATTATTCCCAAACATAAAATATTGTATGCCTAATCAACATAAACTAAATATTCAACCTCCCTAATCCAAGCCAATCAAATCCCTTGCTTTCCTTGTCCAACACCAAATCATATCCCTTTTTAAATACACAAATCCCTTTCCTTGTCAAGCCTAACCCTTTGCCTATAAAAAGAACCCTTCACCAACCTTCTCAAAGCTAGCTCATTCACATAAGAAACACCCAAGCTCATAGACACAACTCTCCCTCACTCTCAATAACAAAAAGATCACAAACCAAAGAACCCTCATCGCCTTGACCAAAACACATCCCGAACAACCCCTTCACCTCACTGAAAAACACATCCCAAACAGCCCTAAACACACACATAAAACAGCCCCCGAACCACACCATAACACCACTGAAAATAACACCCAAAACAGTAGCCAAAACATCCCAAAAACAGTAACTAAAATACAGCAGCAAAACAGTAGCAGCGGCAGCGAATCGGAGTCAAAACGGCAGCAAAAGACGGAGGACGACGACCCAAAACAGTAAGACAACGAACGAGAGCAGTGAACCAGTGAACCGGAAGAGTTGCGGAGCTTTACCCCTTCCGATCTTCGTGAAACGCGAGTCCGAGAGACGACTTAAAAGGTAAGACCTGAGGGCACTTTTTCATTAGTTTATATTCGTTTCTTTTATTATTGAATTGTATTCACATGAGAGTCGTTTATGGATGCGTGTTGTGGGTATTGGATGAATGGAAGAGTGTTGTCTCTTGTGGTATATAGGATGGAAACCCAGACGTAAATTCCGTAGCCGAATCCGAATGGACGGTAGTGCGGTCTGTACTTGGGACACAACTCCACGTACCACTTGAGTAAACGGCACCTTCTCTTGTTTTGTGTTGCTTTGGTTTATTTAATTCTTGTTATTTAAATTATGCATGTTGTTTATTCCCGTATGATACGATCGAGTGCATGGGCTTAGTAAGTGCGATGAAAGGTTCCCTAATTGGAGGGTTAAAATCCTTCACCACGATGCTCTGCCGCACCGATTGATGTGTGTTCGGTTGAATGCGAAATACGTTCAATCGGACATACTTAGTTTGATATGATTGTCTTTATTTTCGTATGCATGATTCAACCGAGTGCATGGGCTTAGTAAGTGCAATGTGAGATCCCCTATAGGGAGGGGCTAAAGCCCTTTACCACGAGGCTTTGCCGCGCCGGTTGATGTGTGTTCGGTTGGATACAAGATACGTTCAATCGGGCACACTATGTTTAGTATTGTTGCTTTTCATTCTATGTATGCATGATTCAGTCGAGCGCATGGGCTTAGTACGTTGGTCTAAAGGTCCTCTCTTTGAGAGATCAAGAGCCCCAAAAGGCCACCTTTACGGCAGTACTTCGCCGCGCCCCTTTATTTTGTCGTTTATGTATTGCGTCCCATTTCATGCATCAGATCTGTTCCCGTTCGAACGCGTTTACGAACGCAACTCGAACGCGCATGTATTTTGCCTTGTCATGCATCAGGTCTTATTTCTTTTCGAACGCGTTCACGAACGCCATACGAACGTGAGCATTCTGTTTCATTTCCGTTCGAACGCGTTATCAAACGCCATACGAACGCGAACCTTCTGTTTACCGTTCGAACGCGTTTACGAACGCTACACGAACGCACACGCACTTTCTTAGTTTCATAATGTATCAGGTCTGGTTCCTTTCGAACGCGTTCTCGGACGCTACACGAACGCGAACCTTCTGTTTACCGTTCGAACGCGTTTACGAACGCTACACGAACGCGCACACACACTGAACTGAGTCTGTCTTATCATATTCATGCATAATTGCCTCTTGGTTGATCTTTCTTGTGTTATATAGCCAACTGTATCATTTGTATTCCTGCATTTATCCATTCTATGTGTTCTTGGGATTGTATTCAAGCATGATTAGGATGTTAGCATGTTATTTGGTTAATAGGTTCATGAGATAGTACTCAAGCATGATTAGGTTGTTCTTAGTTTTCCATATCATAGGATTGAAATATGTTCATGAGATTGCCATGTGATGTTGCATGTTGTGATGAACTTGTTGATGTATGTACATGAATCTAGGAGCATGATATTTTTTGGAAATAAATGTTACTTAAGCTTAATTAAATTATTACATAAATCCTTTCATTACAAGTGACATGAGTAAGGGACCATTCCGAACCCAACGGTTTGAGGTCTTCCCTTGCGAGGGGTGAGTGCGGCCTTAAATCTTTGTCCCGGTTCACACCGGGTGGCGACTCCATGTTATTTCGTACTTCCCAACTAGTGCCGCGAGCCTAGGAACGGCGTCGCCCAGGTCCTGTTGTCCACAGGAATGTTATATATCCATCAAATTCACATAATTTTTATAGTAACAGGTAGAAACATTTGACATTTCACCTGGCGCTTAAGTTTCACCGGAGTCATTGGTGCCTTTGGAAGATGGAAAACTCCAATTTCTTCAGATTGATTATCGCCCACAGGATGTTCAACATTCGCTACTAACTTCACACCAGCTTGAAATGAATCTTTTAGTGTCTAAAAGTTGAAAGAATGGACATTACATGTCAGTTTCTCTACTTAGAAAATAACTCAGATGATTATGTCAACCACAGAATTAAGTATATTAATCAAATCAAAGTTGAGGGTGATGTGGTATTTTTCATACATATATGGTATCCAAAAAGACGGAGTCCATTTCAATTTAATATGGCAAATGTTTTTCATTTGCAACAAAAATTTGATTCAAGAATCAACTTTAAGTACCTGGGAATTATTTGGCAAGCCATTATCTCCATCAACAGGGTTCTCAAATATCCATGAAGCAGAAAGGCGACTCACTTTCACTCTGCTAATTCGAACAGCACCAGAAGCATCACTGTATGTGGCAATTATGTCAATATCCTGCATAAACAGCAATATAAGTACAATAGACATCGGAGATGAAGTAAACTAATCTCTACATCGGGATCATTGCCGAATCTCACAGCAGCATTACCCTTCCACCCAAAAAATTAAACTATAATCACTAATAAAAAGGCACTTCCAAGTGCTTTCTTATTTATAAAGAGCTCGACAATAGCATCAATAAAATTAAATTCTAGAAAGAAAGAAAGAGATTTCGACCTTAGCATACAAGGGCCGGTTTGCTGTATGCTCTCTTGATCTGAAAAAAAAACACAAAATTCCAAAGCATTATCAGAAATAATTACAATCAAAAGGGTAAAATCTGAATTCAATTTCAAAATCAAAAATGTTGTAGTGATCTTACATTCTTCCAACATCTGATACCTCAGCATTGAAAGAAGTAATATGAAATATAACCTGCAAATATTAAATATATTGAAATTTAAGGGGAAAATTAAGGAGTAATTAAGCAAATAATAAATAAATCAGTAGTGTGATTCCAAGAGACGATTCAGCGAATCGTTTATGAAAAAGCAGTGTGTGAGTAATTGTCTGAAAATGAAAGTGAAGGCGTACCATTGAGAGAGTGGCAAGAAACAGATGGTCAAAACACGACAGTGTAGTGAAACGACGACCAGCTTCCATGGAAACGAGAGAGAGTGAGAATTAAAACGATGGTGGATCTTCGTTTCATACGAACGTGCTAAAAAATACGCTAGGTGTGCATATGATGTGAATTGATGAACGCGGAACCGCTGATATGGAAATTCGAGATATTTTCATTATTGTATTTAAATTGTTAAAGAAAAGAGAGAGAAGTTTCCCAAAGTATCTATTAATTTACTTATTCAAAATAAAATAAAATAAAAAACAAATAAATAAATAAAAACCTCACTCAACAGTGAACACCGAATTCGAGTTTTAGGATTTGGATTTTACCTTGAGTTAAGGTTTTTTTTTTTTTTATTTATAAATTATGATTAATAATTATTAAATAATAATTTATAAATAATTGAAATTTAAACATTTATTATTACATATGTACGGGTGACATAAAATTATAAAAAATTAAAACACAAAAAATCCAAAATGAAATTTCCAATGATTTCAAGACTAGATATAAATACCAATAAGGGAACCACTTTCCAACCAAATATAATTCCAACCAGGAAGGGTAAGGAGGAAAAAATAAAAACACATTGTAAAAGGCTGATGTTCATCGCATAATCTATGAAAAGCTCATATTATCCAAATCATTGTGTTCAATGAATGAAAAAGAGCATAGCATACAAAGCAGGTAGAATAAAATAGTTAGATCCGGCCACATTTCCAGTTTCGAACCGCAACCGAATCAAAATCAAAATCATAATATTTCGATTCGGTTAGGGTTCACCTCTGACCGAACCAAAATAGAATGAAATAGCTAGACCCGGTCATGTTTCCGGTTTCGAACCGGAACCGAAATCATAATATTTCGGTTCGGTTAGGGTTCACCTCTGACCGAACCGAAATAGAACCGTTAGAACAGTTCGGTTCCATGGTTCCGGTTGGAATCGTAGGGCTCCCAACGGCTACTAGCCGTTGGGAGCAGTGGGAGCAGCGGCTCCCTGCCATATTTTCCAAAAAAAAAATAAAAAAAAAATTACTAAAATACCCTTGATAATATTAATAAAACGGCTAATTTTAAGGATATTTTAGGTATTATAAAATATATAAAACTCTATAAAAAGAGGTCATTTTTCATTTTTTCCAACACATCAATTCTCAATTCTCTCAATTCGACAATTCTCTCATTCTTAATTCTCTCATCTCCAATTTCTCTTTCTCAATTCTCTCATTCTTTAACATTTCTTTAACAACAAATGACAAGCTCATCTGATAACACCATGTCAAATGTGCCAACCCAAGAGAGCGGCCCTAGTATCGGTACACGGAGAAGAGAAGTTAAATCTCTTTCCTCCGATATTTTTAAAATTCATTTTCATTTAGTCGACACTGAAAATGAAGGTTCAAGAGCAATATGCAACCATTGTGGGGTTTCTTACAAATTTACTGGTGGATATGGCAATATGAACAAGCACTTGGAAAGACATCATGCCGCTGAAATTGGACTTGATACAACACAAACTCAAATGGCCAGGTATGCATCATCTATGCATTATACAGTTTTTTCTCAAGATGTTCAACATATCACATGTTCTCCTAGTCAATCGGATATTTGTGAAATTTTTTTAAATATTTTAAAAGTTTTTAATGATGCTACAAATGCTTTTAGCGGAGTTTATTATCCAACAACACATTTATTTCTTGTTGAAAGTTTGAATATTGTTGGTACTCTATTTGAGCATGTTGATAGTTCTGATCCTAATGATATTGTTTTGCTTGAAGTTATTGTTGTTATGAAAAAAAAATGATTGCATTATTTTAGAAGCAACATAATGTGTGGATGATTAGACCCGAGTTGATCTGAGGTAACAAGAAAATGCCCGCGATGACTTTGAAGACATGTTCGACAATGCATCTGCAAGCGGAACGGGAGCTGAAGGATCAACATGCACTGATACTGATGATTGATCAGTAAATAATTATAAATTACAATGAGGAACTATCTTAAAATTATAATGGAACTATATGAGCTTTGATTTCTCTCACCCCTAGAGGATACGTTGGCAACTTAAGTTTTTTAAAATTTAAGTTCAAGCTCTTTAATTTAATAATTTTAATTTTAATTTTATTTAGATAAGAATTTTATTCGTAATTTAATGTAATCTAAATTCAAATTCATAATTTTAAATAAATCTTTTAATCTCAAATTTTTTTAAAAAAATCATTATTAAAATTTGAAAAAAAATTAAAAATAAACCGAATGGAACTGGAATTGAACGGTTTGGTTCTGGTTCCGATTCCGATTTCGGTTCCACATAAGTGTGGAACTGGAACCAAACCGAAATTATCTGATCCAGTTCCGATTCCACACTTGTGGAACCGGGAACCTGCCGGTTAGATTCCACTTCGGAACAGAACTAGACCGGTAATCGGGTCTAGAAATAGCGGTATAGGCTAGCACCTCAGGTTTCATATTGTACCAATAGAGCACAGATTTATCATCTATAGCCACCACATCATGATACATTTACTCTCCATAACATATGTTGTGGAGAGTAACATAACATAGCAGCTGTGACTGTGAGTGTTATCCAATGGCTTTTAATTGCACCCATATGTTTTTTATTGTTAGTGATATTGGTAAACGCTGAAATTTGTTTTTGGTCTATAATCGAGAATTTGTATGATGTGGGCTCCAACGATCCTGCAGAATGAAGGTAAACAGTGTGGTAGACACCGTAGGCAATTCGACGCTCAAGTCTTTGATGGTGATGAGCAAAAGAGGAGAAGAGACAATATAACTCGAGTGTGAGGGCCTAAGTTGGAATGATGAATGTTGAGTCATCATTCATTGGTGTGCCTCAATCCTTTGGACCTCATCTCCTTTTATAGGTTGTGAAGTAGCCTCTTAGTCGGCCTAGGATTCCTTGAAATAGTTGAATTCCAATCCTTTTAGGAATGGGTAGTTGAGTTGGAATTGAATTAGGAGTACCTAGATGTCTTGGGATTAGGTATAATCCCATTTGTATTTGGATTGATCCAAATACTTAGTTTCCTTGTTGGAAGAGAAATAGTGCTACCAACGTCTACTGAGACACCGTATAGAATGGTCTGTGGTTCTTAGAGGTCTTTCAAGTTTTATTGGCCTTTTACCCTTGTAGGCAGGGTTCGTGGGCCCTACATATGAGTCATGTGTTGACTCATCTTTTAGTGACTAGATTCGTGTGGATTGGGCCTTAGTGTCAGCCCATAATACCATTTTAGGATAAATAAAGGCCATGTGTCATGTTTTTGTGCAAGTCTAATACGTGGGTCTGTGACATAATGACATTTGGGTCCTTGTCCCAAATTTGGCCCATATGATTGTCTCATACTCTCTAAGTCAATAAGTCATTGGCTTTGAGGGTATTCCACAAGTATGTCGGTTGGGATTTGATTAAAGCATGTGAGCGTAATTGGACCAGACGGTTGTCATGTCACATTCGACTGGAAAAAAATAAAGATTTGGGATAATCCTCATTCGACCAGACTGGATGATGGTCTATGAGAGTCTTATATTGGCTGGACCAGATGAAAATCGAGGAGCCAGTCTGACCCTACGAGGGTCATGGAGAATGTATAGTCGACTGGACCTGATGATGGTCCAAGATAACCCCCAGTCGATCAAACCTAGGGGAGTCTTCGGTTGAATGGACCAGATGAAGGCCCAAAAGACCACCCGACTATCAAAGGTCATGTGGAATGTTCCCGTCGATTGGACTAGATGAAAGTCTAGGATAATCTCCAGTCGACCAGACTTGCTAAAGGTCTGGGGGAGTCTTCAACCTGACCCGACCAAGGTCATAGGTAATTTTCCCCTCGACTGGACCAGATGAATGTCCATGATAATCTCCAGTCGACCAGACCTGTTGAAGGTCCGGAAGAGTCTTTTAACCTGACCCGATAACGGTCTTGGGGAATGTTCTCATCGATTAGACCAGATGAAGGTCCAAAATAATCTCCAGTAGACCATACATGCTGAATTTCCGTGGGATTCTTTAATGTTGTCTAGGCCAGATGAAGGCCCAGGTCTTCAACATGACCCCAACCAGGGTCATGGGGAATGTTCTCATCAACTGGACCAGATGAATGATCAAGATAATCTTCAGTCGACCAGACCTACGGAAGGTCCGAGAGAGTATTCAACCTTACCCGGCAAGGGTCTTGGGGAATGTTCTCGCCAACTAGACCAGATGAAGATCCATGATAATCTCCAGTCGACCAGACCTTCTTAAAGTCCGGGGGAGTCTTCAATCTTACCCGACCTTCGAAGGTCATAGGGAATGTTCATGTCGACTTGACCAGATGAAGGTCTAAGACAATCTCCAATCGACCAAACGTGTTGAAGGTCCGAGGGAGTTTTTAGTTGACTGGACCAGATAAAGTCCCATGAGCCAACCCGATCGTCGAAGGTCATAGGAATGTTCACGTCGACTGGACCAGATGAAGGTCTAGGATAATCTCTAGTCAACCAGACCTACTAAAGGTCTGAATGAGTCTTCTACTTCGTCTGGACCAAAAGAATATTCAGGTCAACAACCTGACCCGACCAGGGTCATTGGGAATATTCCTGTCGATTAGACTAGATGAAGGTCCAGGACAATCTCCAGTCGACCAGACCTGTTGAAGGTCCGGGGGAGTCTTCTACTTCATTTGGATCAGAAGAAGGTCTAAGATAATCTCCAGTCGACCAGACCTACTGAAGGTCCGGGAGAGTCTTCAATGTCATCTGGACCTGATGAAGTTCTAGGTATTCATTTGATGGAGGTCCAAGTTTTCACCTCAGTCTACTCCATAATCGATGTCGACTGGACTTTTGGCGCTATACAGATAGAGGGGCAACATTGTCTTAATCCATTCCGTTGACTGGATTTGATCCTGTCGAGTGGGATTGTCGTAGTTGGGAGTTGTTTCTTGCCTGTAGCCACAGACTAAATTAGTTATATCTAAAATAACATTTTTACCTATCGTATGGAGACCATATCGGCTAACCTAGAGGGTAGTTCGTGGATGTCTGCTGAAACAAGGGTCATGTCATATTGTTTGGATTAAATACATGTCATTATATGTCATTTGAAGTAGTTACATGTCTAGTAGATTACCTTATGCTTGATTGGACCTGCTGGACATTCAGGAGAGTATGATCTTCTCAACTGGGAGAAATAAGTTGCTTCATAAGTTTACTAGACCAAAAGAAGGTCCATATGCGTCGATTAGAGTGTGTGTATGCCGTACACCTTCCAAGTGACCAACGTGTACCTATTTTGAGTGGTTTGACTGTCCCCAGACGCCAATGTGGTTGTCTTCAACTTCTTATCCTAGATCTAAGTGAGCCTTGTGAGATGGGTTTTACAAAATGGGCCTTTAGAAGCTTGGGTCCTTCATTCCTTTCTAACTTTATTTTTCTTTATAGGCCTTGGAGCGTAGTATTTTACAGTTGATGGCTGCGGAGGCTAATCGGAGGAAGATCATGGACTTAGAGAAGTCCACCACGACCTTGAGTAAGGAAGTTGTTGAAGCTAAGAAAGCGACTGAGGCTGTTAAGAAATGTGCAAAAGAGGCTGAGGATAGAGCCAAAATTGTTGAGTCGATCTTGAAGGATGAAAGAGGACTGACGAAGCTTGAGATAGAATCCTATAAGGAGGGACTAGAAAGTTTGGAAAGCAGAAAGACCAGACTATTTAGAAATAGATCAAATAATATGAGAGAATGGAAGCCGGTCTTTTCTCGTCGAATGTTGGGAGTGAAGATATGGAGGGTGTTCTTGAGGTAGGTGAAGGGCTGCTCCCAAGGATGGTGAAGAAGATGTTGAGACTGAAGATAAGCCTAGTCGAATGGAAGATGATGCTCATGTCTCAAAGTTTGATGATGCTGGGGATTTTTCAGCCAACGGTCGGTGACCCAGCTACTGATCTTCAAGATGCCCCAACCTTAGATGATTGATCATGTCTTTTTTATTTCTTCTTCCTTGTATGTTTTATGGATGTGTATATTTATTTGGCCTTAATAATTTAGTTGTTTAGTCGGTTGTTGATTCAAAATATTTTGGGGAAGGTAGAGTCTATGTCGATTCACTTTGATGTCGTCTTAAAGAAATTGGCTTATATGAAGGCCAAATCTTGGTTTCTTGGACTTGATGTCGAATGAGAAAAATTGATTGAAGATTGACGTCGCACTGTATAGGTTGAAGGCCTACGCTCATAATCCATGTTTATAGGGCGGTGGTCTCTTGCTTATGGGATTCCTCTATCTGCTTGCTAATGGTCCTTATACTAGAATCCTTCGGCCACTTGTAGTGGACGATATGGTCGTCTGGGTGCATGGATCCATCGTATAGTCTCATGTTTGGGGGCTAAACTTCCTTGGAAGCTCTAAGGAAGTTATGGCCTCCAAAAAATGAGTGTTAGAAATTATCTCGGCCCGACTCTTCCTTACCAGTAGCCTCAACCCAGGTAGGCTAAAGAGAATCGTCTCTTTAAACTCTTCCATTTCTTTGCGCTTGATAGAGGTCACTTGTTATTTGAGGTCTGTGAGAGGGGGTCATTGGTCATTAGACGGATCTGAGTGTGATCTACTGATGGTTGGTTGTCGCCTGCCACATCGTCAAATGCCTCTATGAGGTCGTTTGGAATGATAGGTCTACTAGGGTGATCTTGCGCACCTCGCCGTTGATAATTTGAAGCCATCTGCTCCAATTGCTTATGGAGGCTGGTGTTGGTTTCTCATATTATGATATTTTTCTCCTTTAATATTCGCAAGCGTTCTTGAAAGGCAGTCAATTGGGCATACACAGAGTCTGATGTTTTCTCATTGCTAGAAGCCTTGTGTGTTGTGCGATCGTAGACTGGGAGATCTTTGTTTGCTATGAACCGTAGGGGCCCCACGGTGGGCGTTAAATTATAGACGCTGAATTTCACCTTCGGCCTATAATTGAGATTTTATATGATGAGGGCTCCAACAATCCTACAAAACAAAGATAAACAGAGTGTAAAATAGCTACCCACTAGTTCGGTGGACAACTTAAGCATTTCGACACTCAATTCAGTAATGGTGATGAGCAAAAGAGTAAAAGAAACAATTCAACTTGAGTGTGAGGGTCTAAGTTTGAATAATGAATGTTGAGTCATCAATCATCGATGAGTGTCTCAATCCCTTGGACCCTTTCTCCTTTTATAGGCTATGAAGTAGCCTTTTATGTTGGAATGTTCTAAGCATCCCAAGATCAATCAAGCAATGAAAATCATGTGTATACATCAATAAGTACGGCAAAAACATACTTACATTGATCGGTTTAGATGCGACGAAGAAAAATCTTTTCCTCCAAGATGATGAAGCTCTCGGCAGTGAGCTGATTTTTGGCCTCCAAAATTCGGTCATCACCTCCAAGTGTGCTCCTCCGTTTTCGGTCAACCTCCATTGATGGATCTCCAAGCTCCAAGCTATGTATTGTGATTCCATGCTTATGAAATTGGTTCCCTATCACCTTAGGATAACTCCTTTGTGTGCTAGCACTCTTGATTTTGCAACAAAATCATCACTTTTCTTCTTGTTATTTTCGGCCAAGCCAAGAAATGGAGAAGAAAATTGGTTCAAAACCGAGAGAGGGAGATGAGGGAAAAGGTTTCTGAAACCGTGAAGAAGGAAGAGAGAGATGGCAAAATGTGTTTTTTTTAGTCTTTTGGTTTTTTAATTTTCCAAAAACAAATACCAAAAAACTCAAACCAAATTTCCAAATGTCAAAGGCTTTTAAAGCCAACCACTTCCATCAACTATTCATTCAATCAAGTGATAAGTTGTCACATCACTCAAAGTGACTAATGATTTGACGCTTGATGCGACTAGTGATTTGACGCTTGATGTGACTTGTGAGCCGCACTTAAGTTCGCAATACGAGTGCGCCCGCAAACACTCTCGGGCTCAGGTTCGCTAATTCCAAATTAACGAATTTTCCGTTGCGACGTAATTAAATAATTATGCCTAGCAAAATCACTATTCACATCGCTAACGAATTAATTCTAAATTAACTCGTTCGCCCGAATTAAAATCTAATTTCAATTCTGCGTCGAAATCCAATTTCGTATAATATATCGAATATATTATTTTATCGATTAATTCCAAATTAATCGTTCTCTCTCTTTATTAATATTTTATCCCAGATAAAATATCTCTGTAATTAATCTCAGATTAATTTTCTCTCTCTACTAATTAATCCCAGATTAATAAAGTGCGAGTCATACATCATCGGTGAATCTTCGGGAAGCGACCCATGAGATCCCAGGATATGTTGGCAGTAAATCCGGTCGTCGGACTATCCGAACACGTAAGTACCTAGTACTACGTTATTACCGATTTACAAGACAAGGTTGGCTTCTAGCAAAGCGCCATGCCTACCCAATTCTCCAGAAATATCCTTACAGGAATATGTGATCTATATCAGGCGTAGTATACGTAGTATTGCGTATTTCGATCCAACATTGGATGTCACGTGCAAGGCATGGGGCTGGAAATATGTCTGCCCCGTACGAAGCCCATATCGGATCTCTGGTAACTAGTCTCTATAATCGGATAAACATGACCTAGTCATTTTATCCCGATAACTGCAGTACATAAGAGAACCAGTTCCGTATCCTACGTGACCATCATCTCCACTATGACTGGAGTGATACTTCCGTCTTGACATCACACCCAATACACTACGATTCTCAATATACCCAGAAGAGGCGTACACAGAACCTATTAAAGCCCTGTACGACCAAAACCAAAATACATTGATTGTCGCAAGTATTAGCGGTGCAAGTCTCAGGTTAAGACCAAATACACCTACCCTGATTTGGACTTCCATAGACACATAGTCATACTACCAATGGAATTCCGAGGGGTCTATCCAGAGCGAAGCTGTTTTCCGTACCATCGGTAAAACACAACCTCCTACTACACTTGCATGAGTATCCTATGCCCAAATATATGAGAACTATGTCGTTATGCCCTCACAATGCGCACAAGTGTAATACTAGTCTTTTCCGAATTATCGATGTCCAATCTCGATAATACTCTGACTAGGGATATTTAATGATTAAACCTTCGTAGATTGATACTATCTCATATCATCTCAATCCAGGAACTAATCATAATGATCTTTCATCATTTATACATCTTGGTGATCTAATCACAAATGATAAAAGAGCAATTTCCTTTGTCACATAGTTAATTTGTACAACAACACCATGATCTGTACAAATAGTGACGCTATGGGTCATAACTGTCCAACATTTTAATCGGCTTAGGATACCTTGGAATAATTATATTCCAATCCTTTTCGGAGATGGTAATATAGACATTGAATTTCACATTTGGCCTATAATCTAGAATTTGTATGATAGGGGCTCCAATGATCCTACAGAACAAAGGTAAACGGAGAGTAGAACAACTATCCATCGGTGTGGTGGAAACCATTGGCACTCTGGCGCTCAAGTCAGTGATGGTGATGAGTCAAATGAGAGAAGAAACAAGACAACTCGAGTATGAGGGTCTAAGTTTAAATGACGAATGTTGAGTGTTGAATCATTAGTTATCAGTCATCGGTGAGTGCCTCAATCCCTTGGACTATCTCTTTTATAGGCTCTGAAGTAGCCTCTTAGTCGGCTTACCATTTCCTTGGAATAGTTGAATTCTAATCTTTTTAGGATAAGGTAGTGGAGTTGATATTGAATTAGGAGTACCTAGATGTCCTGAGATTAGGTGTAATCCTATTTCGATTGGTCCAAATACTTAGTTTCCTTGTTGGAAAAGGATTAGTGCTAGCAATGTCTTCTGCGACACCGCATAATATGGTTTGTGATTCCTATATGCCTTTCAAGTCACATGGATCTCTTACCCTTGTAGGCATACGAGTTCATGGGCTCTACGTGTGTGTCATGTGTAGACTAGTCTTTTAGTGACTAAATTCATGTGGTTTGGGCTTTGATAACAGCCAATAAAGCCATTCCAGGCCAGATAAAGGCCATGGGTCATGTTTTGGTGCACGTCTGATACATGAGTATGAGACATAATGATATTTGTGTCCCTGATCCAAATTTGGCCCGTACAGTTTGTTCCATAGTCTTTTTATCAATGAGTTATTGGCTTTGGAGAGTATTCAACGAGTATGTCATCTGGGTTTTATTAAAAGCAAGTGAGCGTACCTGAACGTTGATGTTATTAGGAAAATACGGTGGCCATTTCATGTTCGAGCGAACCAAATAAAAATCTGGGATAATCCTCAGTCGACTAGACTTGATGATGGTCCATGAGGGTCTTCGATTGGCTGGACTAGATGAAGGTCGAGGAGCCAGTCTGACTTGACGAAGGTCATGAAGAATGTACCATCTACTAAACTTGATGATGATCCAGGATAAACCCCAGTCGATCAAACCTGATAAGGGTCTGGGGGAGTCTTCAGTTGACTGGACCAGATGAAAGCCTAGGATCCGACCCGACCTTCAAAGGTCATGGTGAATGTTTTCGTCGACTGGACCAGATGATGATCTAGGATAATCTCCAATCGACCTGACCTGTTGATGGTCCGGGGGAGTCTTCAACCTAACCCGGCAAGGGTCTCGAGGGATGTGATTATCGACTAGACTAGATGAAGATCCAAGATAATCTTTAATCGACCACACCTGCTGAGGGTCTGGGGGAGTCTTCAACTTGACCCGACAAGGGTCTCGGGGAATTTTACCTTCAACTGGACCAAGTGAAGGTCCAGGAAAATCTCCAGTCAACCAGGCCTACTGAAGGTCCGAGAGAGTCTTCTACCTAACCCAACAAGGGTCTCAGGAAATATTCCTATCTACTGGACCAGATGAAGTTCCAGGATAATCTCCAGTCGACCAGACCTACTGAAGGTCCAAGGAAGTCTTCAACCTGACCCGATAAATGTCTCGGGGAATGTTCTCTTGAATTGGACCAGATAAAGGTCCATGGTAATCTCCAATCAACTAGAGTCTTCAATATCGTTTAGAAAAGATGAAGATCCAAGTCTTCACCTCAGTCTACTCCATAATCGATGTCGACTGGACTTTTGGTGCTTTACTGACAGAGGGGCAATGTTTTTTGAATCAATTCCATTGACTGGATCAGATCATGTCGAGTATGATTGTCGTAGTTGGGAGTTGTTTCTTACATATATCCACAAAACAATTTAGTTATATCTAAAATAATGATTTTACCTGTCGTCTGGAGACCATATCGGCTCAGTTAGAGAGTGGTCATTGGATTTCCGCTAAAAGAAGAGTTATGTTGTATTCACTTAGACCAAATGCAGGTCCTTCTTTGTCGTCTAAATTAGTTACACATTCAATATACTACCTTATGGTCTATTGGACCATCTGGACATTCAGGAGGGTATGCTCTTGTTGACTAGGAGAAATGAGTTGCTTCATAAGTTGACTTGACCAGGTGAAGGTCCATGTACGTTGAGTAAGGCATATGAGGGTCTTCAGATGTTGGTATTCCTTCCAAGCGACCAATGTGTACTTGTTTAGAGTGGTCTAACTGTCCCTAGGCGATAATGTGGTTGCTTTTAACTTCTTCTTCTGGACCTAATTGGGCTTTGTGAGGTGGGCTTTACAAGATGAGCCTTTAAAAGATTGGGCGCTTCATTCTTTTCTAACTTGTTTTTCTTTGCATGCCTTGGAGCATAGTATTTTTTAGTTGAGGGCTGCTGAGGCCAATCAGAGGAGGATCATGGACTTAGAGAAGTCCAACACGACATAATGAGCTTACTGTTTTCGCGCGCATGAAATATTCTATATTATAGATATATGTATATATCTATAATATATAATATTCTTATCATGCGTGCATGTACGTATACGTGCCTATGCTCCTACGTGCTTACGCGCCTACGCGCATATGTGCATACGTAAAGATGGGTTTAGCTTAAAGAAAAATGCCCATAGAATTAATGTATACTTCTTTGTAAGATGCTAATTCAACATCTAACTCAGAACTCATGAACTTCTTAGTTGATAAAGGCCTTACTCTATTCCTTTCGAAATAGCGGCCTTGAAGGAAGAATGATGAGCTACCTTAAAGAATAGAAGAAGCTATAGTTTGGTAAAGGCTTTACTCTATTCCTATTCCTTTCAAAATAGGAATAACGACCTAGTAAAAAGAGCTCTATAGTTGGTAAAGGCCTTACTCAATTCCTTGCGAAATAGCGTCCTTTCGGTTGGACAGGGAAATCCCTCTCCCCCTCTCCCCCTCTCCCTCTTTCTTTGCCTTCGGAAAGCTTAAAGTAAACTCTTAACTCAAGGACTCCTTGAGTACTTAGCTTCCACCCCACTTCGCTCATTCGGCGCGCTCTCTGCAGTCACTTCACTACAAGTTAGCCATGTCAAGCTATGTCCCATAGCTCCGACGCACTACGACGTGAGGGAGCTGAAGAGGCAATATATTGATATGTCTGATGCGTATAGCATGATCACTCGGCTTAGGGAGCTTTTCATGAACCAAGAACATGTCTTGGTTCACAGAGTGGCTGTGGAACTGTTTTATTCTAGACTGGATGAGGTTCAACCATTCAGCTCGTATGTGTTTCATTTGATTGATCTGATCGATCAGTTGAGGCGATGCGAATTTCCACTCAATGATACACTTAGGCATAGTTTGATACTAAGCCTTCTCCCGAGCTCATTTCGCCAGTTCATGTTGAATTTTAATATATATGGGATTCGTTGTTCTTACAGTGAGTTGCATAGGATGCTACTCACTATTGAGGAAGATATGAAGAAGGGAGTGCTGAATCGCTTTAAAAAACAAACTTATTTTTCTAACTCTTCTCAAAAGAAGGGCAAAGGAAAAAGATGATAAGTAAAATGATCGCTCCTCAGGGAAAGATAGTGAAACCTAAACCCAAGAGATTTGATGAAGTCATATGCCATCACTGTAAAAAGATAGGAAACTAAAGGTGTAATTATCCTGAATATCTTCCGTAGTTGAAGAGAGACAGAGCTTCTGTTTTATGTATATTTATTTTCCCCATTATTGATATCTCTTTAGCTTGCGAAGCTATTTCTTCCAGTTGGATTTTAGACTCTGTTTGTCCTGTTCACATATGTAATTCATTGTAGGGACTGAAGGAAAATAGAAAGCTGAAATCTGGAGTGATATAGTTGCGTTTCGGGAGTGGAGACTCTTTAGATGCAGTTGCAGTAGGGTTATATGAGATTCCCTTGTCCAGTGAGAGTATTTTATTGAATGACTGTTATTTTGTGCCAAGATATGTGGAAAATATTATATCACTTTTTGTATTACATATATAAGGTTTTTGTATAAATATTAAGAATTGTTCTTTGTATTTATATGATAAAGATATAATTCCTATTCTTGAATGTCCAAATAAGAATGGTCATTACATTTTGCATATATCAAGAGATATTTTGAATATTGGGACTGATAAACGAAGTAGATCTAATATTAATATAATTAACTATGTCATATGAGGTTAGCTCATATTGGCGTACGAAGCCTGACCCAATTGGTTAGGAATGGTTTGATTGAGAATCTCACTATTGAGCCTTACTCGACTTGTGAATTTTGCATTCAGGATAAAATGACAAAAGCCTTATTTCTGGTGTAAGACATCTAGCCACTGACTTGTTGGAACTAGTACATTCTGAAGTATGTGGTCCCATGACACTTACTGCTTACAGTGGCTATTCATATTTCGTTACCTTCACCGATGATTTATCACGATATGGTTATGTTTATTTGATGATCTGTATTGAGGAGTACAAATCAAAAACACCGCCCAAAAGCTTGACAAAATGGAACATCCATTCAAAGTCAAACACCATACGAGACCTCTTGATTTTCTTTCTTCATTTTCAGGAACCACTGGAGCGATAAGGATTAAAAAAGTGGCACAAGCACTGAATAAGACAAAATTCTTTTTGCCACTTTACCATTGGAAGAAACCTTTCAAAAGCAACGCTCATGGGATTGTCTCTAATCGAACATCCAAAACCATGTTGAGACCTCCTTGACAGATGGACTTTAGTAACGTCTGTCTGAAGACGAAAAATTTAGTGCTAGCAGAGAGACAACCCATGTAATTTTTAAAATTACAATTTATGTTATTTTGTGTATACATGTTGTAGAGTTTTTAATTTTGTGTGATATTTTCAGAGAAAAACACAAACGGAACATTTAAGGCAGAGCAAGATAGGAGGAATGGTGTTTGGCACTCACAAGGATGAAATTTAATTCATTAGTGATGGCTGAGTAATGAATGGATTCTTGAGACACATCCTAATGGATTTATATACCAAGCGAGTGGTGTATTGCATACACAATTCCGTTGCCTTAAATAATTGCTTTCATTTGGTTTTCGGTTGTGATTTCCTTAATTTTCACCGACAGGATCCAGACTTTTTGACTTTCACGATATATTTTACTGTTTAGCTAATAATTGTCATTTGGCAGGTATTAGTGCTATTATTATTCACCATTTTTCAGGTTCTATAAATTCAGCTCGTTATTGCACTCTTGAAGACATCCAGATTTGAGAAAGAAAAAAAAATAGAAGCAACTTCAAGAAGACGAGTTGTAAACATCTGTGTGTTTTGCGGTACTAGTGTTGGTTCTAAACCAGATTTCATTGCGGCAGCACAAGAATTGGGTAGAGTTATAGCTGAAAGGAATATGCACTTAGTATATGGCGGTGACAATCTTGAACTAATGGGGTACGTTTCAAGGGCCGTACAGGAAGGTGGAAGTCAAGTTCTGGGAATCATCCCAAAACCTTTGGCAGAGGCAAATCTTATAAGACCAGCAAATGGAGATGAATGTATTGTGCCAGGTATGTCTGAACGACTTGTGGAAATGATTAACCGTGCCGATGCTTTTATTGCTTTACCAGGTGGCTTTGGCACGATGGAGGAAACTTTTACAGTGCTATATTGGGCGAACTTGAACATACGCCATAAACCAATTAGATTGTTTAACATTGATGGATTTTATGACTTTCTTTGTGTGTTTCTTGATGATGCCCGGAGAAATGGGTTCGTGTCAAAACCTGTAAAAGATATCCTATTCACTATCAGAACTTTCCATGATTTAATTGACCAAATTTTAGCCTTTGAACCACAAATTGACCGTATCATTTCCGATATAAACTGGTCCGATAATGATCGTGGTAAGAAACGTCAGATAAATCTGGATATTAACCTTTAATTTTCTTTTTAGATGTAGAATTCCAGCTAACCATGTATTGTCTTCTAAACTCTTCTTCTACTTTTTAGATATTAGAGACAATGTCTCAATTAGGTTTGGGGGAGGGGACTAGTTTATTAGTATCTTATTTTTATTTTTTTTCGTTGTGTTGTTTTTTCTTGGGTTTTAGTCAAAAATTTTCAAAAATTCATATAAAATAATTGTTTTTTTTTTTGTTTTTAACTTGACTAATTAGGTGGAATGATGTTTGAGATAGTTGTGTAAAGAGTTTCCACTCCTGAGACGTATCTCAACCTATTTCTTAACAAGTTAATTTTTATTTATTTCCTTTTGAATTATTTAATTCATGAATTCTCCATAATACTGACTAAATTGGATCTTCATATGCTCAGCTGACAGGTATTATCAACATGCATGGTAACATACGACAATGAGTTGTAAGTGAAAAGTTTGTAATATTTAGTGCTCTAGTTTAATTAGAGGAAGCATCTTAAAAAAGCGATGGAATAATATTTTGTATATTAATAAAAAGTTTCTACTTAGTAACCGGGCATCTTGCCTCAGTAAGCAGAGATTGTTCGCGTCAAAAGGTAGAACTTTTAACATTTGAAATCTGAGTAATTAAGTCCGTAGGGGTGTTTTAACACCTAGTGCCCTAAAGCCAACTGGCTTGGGAGTCACTGGCCCAAAACTCGCTACATGGATTAAAGATGTTAATTATATAAAAAAAAAATTAAACATCCGAGATTTGAGTAATTAAGTCCGTAAGGGTGTCTTAACACCTAGTGCCCTAAAACCAACTGGCTTGGGAGTCACTGGCCCAAAGGTTGCTACATGGATTAAAGATGTTATTAAGAAAAAAACCAATCGCTAAAAAGATGTGAATTCTAATATAACTTTAGGACAAAAATATTACTCTCTTTTCAACTACAGTTATGAATATTATGGGTACAATGATTTGATTAATACCTTGTTGGTTGTGTATATGGAGAATAGTAAAAATAATTGGAGAATTTACTTATTTGGTAATTTAGAAAGAAAGAAAACAACTATTAACTTGGATAATAGTTTCACTTGTTTAGTCACTAACTTGTTTGATCTTTTTTACTTTTGTGTGCATTTGATTGACTTTTGTGGGTATAGTCACTGTAAGCCCTCATGAGACTACAACTCGTCCACTAAGGACACCTATGGGTTAAAAACTTGTTGCATACGCTAAATGCAACTGTGATCCATACGAAAGTGGCTTAGTTTAATTTTAATTGTTTCTTGTATTTTATTTAGTTATTTTGCTCGAGGACTAGCAAAATGTTAGGTTTGGGGGTGTGATGAGCGAAAAATATATCAATATTTACCGCCCCTTTTACTTAATATTTTATATAGTTTCTAGAGTTTTATAAACGTTTTGATATGTTTTAGTTTATTTTACAGATAAAATAAAATCAGGACTTAATGGAATCAATCAGGACGAAATGTGGAACAAATAAGGGCAAAAACTGGACTTGACATTTTGATTTTGGAGATTGGAAACTTGAAATGGCGTTCTAACGAAGTACAATTTCGAAAATTTCACCTTTGCGCAATTGTCGTATTCTGGCCAAACTTTTTATTTCGATATCGGATTGAGGTGATTCAAGTTCCAAATGAAAGAAGACGGAAAGATCTACAACTTTGAGGTTCATAGGAATTTCGAATTCTGAAGATTGCATGACCGAAATTGATGAAAAACGGTAAGTGTGTTATGTATAATTATTAAAGCCATTTTCAAAACAAAAAAATAAAATAAAATAAAATAAAATGAAAATTGTCAAAATTCCACATGTTTGGTGGAGTATTTGGTGCCATATTTTGTGCCATGTTTGGTGGAGAAATTAGTGGAGGTAAAATTTTGCCTATAAATACCAAACCATTTTATTTGTAAATTTCATACTTTCCTTGGTTTCTTAAATAGGAATTAAGGATTGTATCTTGTGTGTTTTATGTAGTAGTTTTGTAATGTATTTTTATTTTTTA
Organism: Zanthoxylum bungeanum; assembly: GCA_019454045.1. Classification (NCBI taxonomy): domain Eukaryota; kingdom Viridiplantae; phylum Streptophyta; class Magnoliopsida; order Sapindales; family Rutaceae; genus Zanthoxylum; species Zanthoxylum bungeanum. The sequence continues at coordinate 49,686 of SKCR01047006.1, read as the reverse complement.
TCTTTAGTAGTAATAATAGTTTGAGTGTTTTTATTTTTCTTTTATGTTTAGTAATTAATTTCCGCTGGGGCAGGGTGAAACTTTTAATATGATAAGGTAGATTAATCTCACTTAATTTGTAATATGGAAATTGTAATTTAATATGGATTAAAGTTGATACCGCCTTAATGGCTGGTTTTATTTATTTGACATAATGTGACACCACCTATATGGTCGGTCTTTAGGTGACAGATGATTACTGCCTATATGGCTGGTTTATGGACAAATAATAACACCGCCTTTATGGCTGGTTTGACTTAATTGGGTAATACTGATAATTTCTATATTATAATAAAGTGAGATTTCTACATTTGAAATATTAAAGGTGAATCCCCTAACCCCCAACAGTTTATTTTTATTCTAGGGAAGTGATGAAGCATAATATTCATGAGGTTAATAATTGATTTAATTATTTTATGTTTAATACTTTGGTTTGTTTATTGAATCTTAAGCTTAATGTTTTTTGTTAACTAGCCATTAATAAGATTGATGGGGGTAAACTTAAAATGAACTTGGAAAAGAGATTTTAGGTTTCAGCCTTAGATTTAATAGCTCACGATCTCACCTTAGGACATGGTGACCCTTAGGTAGATTTCCTTACAGGATAAACATATACCTGTCGGACGGGGGTAGCCATAATTGGAACTTGAACTTAATGAATTCAGGTAACTTGGTTAATATAGACATATGATTAATTGGGTTGTTTTAGGTATTTGCATCTGACCATCGATATAAGCTTTTGCATATCTTCGTGTTCCAGGTTAACAAAATTATTTATTACACATATATAAGAGAATCAATTCATCATTAGAATAATATTGTGTGGAATCATAACCATGGATGTTTGTGTTTTTTGTTTATTTTCCTTAGTATTTTCTTTTGTGTTTTTATTTATTTATTTAGCAAATCCACATTCAACCAACCAATCAAGTAATCATTCCCTTCTCCCTTTAATTTGATACCTGTAAATAAATAGAATCAATAATTAATAACAACAATAGAAATTAAGTCATCGTGGGATCAATATTTTTATACTACTTGAGCAATACGTACGCTTGCATTACGTGTGTGATTTCACCGATCATCATTGTCAGCCAGTGTCGCCACACACACAATTGTGGCACAACACTAAGAAGTTAAAAATAGTTCCAATGAGTTAAAAAAGGTCAGTGGCAAGCCATTAAGACCTTTATGGCACGCCATCAATGTGAAAGTTCTGAAATTGAAATAAAAAACTTGGTTTTTATGATATCTATATAACAAAAACGTTTATTCTTACTTCACATACATTTTTGGGGAGAAAAATCAGACTCTTTCAAGGTCAAAACATTATATAAACACAACAAATATTCAATAACAGTCAAGAACAAGAAAATCAAACCTATATTAAGAAGAGAAAATTAAAGAACTTGGATATTTAAGATAGACGATCATCATAGTTTGTTTTCTTTATTTCTTTATTATTTCTTTATTGTTTATTATATTAAACATGGTATTTTGTTTATCTCCTTCATCATAAACTATATCTTGTTTTAGGATTGCAATAGAATCCAATATAAACTTTTGTTAATTGAATTTTTTGTGTGATTGATTTGTGACATTCTTTGTGGATTGCTTATCATTCTCTATGTTTAATGCTTTCGATTGCTTGAGCACCAACAGAATAGTCGTGGAAAACCCTAATGAATTTGGAAAATGGAGTTTTGGTTTAGCCATGGGAATTAATAACGCGTGATCTAATTTTATTGAATAGATTTTCGTATAAGATAAGAATATACTTTCATGTTTATGAATGATTCTTCTGTAGACATTTCATTTCATCATGCATTGTGTGCAAACATTTTCCTTAGTCATTATGAGATACATCTTCCTTGAAACTTTCTGGCTCCCTCTCGTTAGCAAGCAGAATATAGTCAGATCCTCAGTATCTGTATGATGGAATTCTGCCTCACTCAGATCTTCGTACTGGAGGTTCACTGGTTTCTGGAGGTATGTCGTCATCTAAATCTGTGGATGATCATGTAGCCTCTGATGAAGCAGGTTGCAGCTCTCACTGCTCAACACCACCTTCCTCCTCTGGTTCTTCTTATGTCTTATCTTGCACCTTATCATTATCTGTGGCCACTCGTGTTGGTGCTGAGGTTGTGTCTCGATTTGCATCGGCTTTGTTGGCACTGGAATTAGAAGACATATTGGGTTTTTCAATGTCTTCTATTGTCTGGTCTTCAAGAAACACTACATCTTTGCTTCTGATGACCTTCTTTTCCTTCGAGTCCAATAACCTGTATCCAAATTCCTCGTCTCCATAGTCTGTGATGATGCATGGAGTAGTCATTGCATCGAGCTTTTACCTGAGCTAATTGGATACGTGTGCAAAGGCTAAACTGCCGATTGTTCTAAGATGAAAATATGAGGGATTCTTACTAGAACAAACTTTCTCTGGAATCTCCAAATTCAACGATACAGATGATGATCTGTTGATTAGGTAGCAGGCGGCACAAACAGTTTCTCCCCAGAATGACTTTGGCAGCTTAGCCATGCTGATCATGCTTCTGACTTTCTCCATATGGTGCGGTTCATCATTTCAGCAACACCATTATGCTGTGGAGTGCATGGAATAATATTTTCATGTCGAATCCCATGACTTACGTAATAGGCATCGAACTTTCTGAAAGTGTATTTGCCTCCATTATCTGTGCGGAGGCACTTCAATTTCTTTCATGTATCATGCTCGACCATGGCATGGAATGGTTTGAAATAATCTAGGACCTGATCATTTGTTTTCAAAAAATACACCCATATCTTCCGAGAAGCATCGTCAATGAAAGTCAAAAAGTATTTATTACCGCCTTGTGAATTAACCTCAAATGGACCACAGACATCAGAGTGCACCAGACTAAGCAACTCTGATATTTTCATAGAAGAAAATTTAAAGGTGACTCTATGTTTATTACCGAATAGACAGTGATTGCAAGGATCTAAAGCAGCATTCTTAGAGACAATGATTAGATTATTCTTTGTCAAGGTAGACAACCCTCTTTCACTCATGTGACCGAGTCTCTGGTGCCACAGATTTTGAGAAGCCTCCAGTTCAGCTACATTGAGGCTTTCTACACATATCTTCACATGAGTCTTGTATAAAGTGCCATAAATATGTCTTCGAGCGATGACCATGGCGCATTTTATCATTCTCCAAATGTCATTGTTTAAGTGCCTAGCGTAGCCCTATTTGTCAAGGGCTACCCTCGAGAGTAGATTGAGCCAAAGTTCTGGAACATGTCTCACCTCCTTTAGGGTTATTGTATACCCTGCATTTGTCTGCATCTGAATATCACTAATTCCCACTATCTGAGAAGAACTAGTATTTCCCATCTTCATTGCTCCAAAGTCTCATGTTTTGTATGTTGTGAAGAAGTTTCTGTGAGGGGTGACGTGGTAGGATGCTGCAGTATCTACCACACACTCAACATCTTGAGTTGCTGTGTGAAGGCACGCCTCTTCCTGGATGGAGCAAATAGCTACATCTCCGGAGGCAACTACTAGTGTCTCTACATGGTTGTTATTCGGCTGAGAATTGCATTGACCCTGCTCTCGTTGCAGCTTTTGACAATTCTTCTTTAAGTGGCCTTCTATGCCACAGTGGTAGCACTTGTAGGTAGTCTTTCTTCTGTCTATGAATTTTCCTCTGATTTTTCTTCTACCTCTCTCTCTACCTCGATTTTTATCTTGTTGTCTCCCTCGATTCTCTGTGACAAGGCCTTGTGTCTGATATGTGCCCACGTCTTTTCTTCTAGCCTCCTTATTTGATAGGGCATCTTTTACAATAAGCATGGTTAGTTGGCCTCTTTGAGCCAAATTACTGAGAGTAACCACCAATGTTTCCGAGCTATCAGGAAGAGAACTGAGTAGTAAGAGGGCTTGAACTTCATCTCACAGTTGCATGTCTACTACAGACAACTGATTCACTAGGCTTTGGAACTCATTGATGTGTTCTGCAATGAAAGTTCCACTCCGTAGCTTCAGGTTCACCAAACACCTCATTATTAAGGCTTTATTCTGAGCTGTCTTGGCTTAGAATATGTCTTCCAACTTTATGCATATTTCATAAATATTTGTATCCTGTGCTACATGGTGGAAGATATTGTGGCCGATCCATTGTTTAATCTGACCCAGAGTTCTTTTATTGAGTTTTTTAAAGTCATACTCTTTAACAGATTCTGCTTTTACACCCTTCACCTCAATAACATCAAACAAATCTTTACAGTGTAAATAATCTATCATCCGAGGTCTCCAGATGGAGTAATTGGTTGCTGTCAGCTTGATCATCGCACCAGAAGGTGAATCTTCTATTTCCATTTTAAGTTTAAAGTTTAACATGAAAATATAATAAAATTGGGGCTGATTGCGTCCAGAATGGTTGAAAATGGTGGATTAGACACTTCGTTGGTCCAAATTCGACCCAGTGATGGATTTATAAATTTCTAAAACTTTTAGGGGTCAGTGAAATTTACTAGGGTTGCTGACGTATCTGACACGTGGCTGCTGACGTGGTAACAGTGGGATCAGATGCTGACATGTTCCGTTGACATGAACGATGATGTATCGTTGATGTGGCTGCTGACTCGACACTGACTGGACGCTCACGTGGCATTGACGTGGAGCTGACGTGGCCGTCTTCAACCTTCATTTGGCGCGTGAGGCGTGTGCTACGTGTGGGGGCGCATGGGCAGGCTGCTGGAAGGTGCGTGCGGGCAGTCTTGATGTCTGTTTGATCGTCGAAAAATACTACCTTACTCGTCTCGACGTGAACTAGCTAATGGTATGCTCAAAATTAATTTTTGACAACTTTCTCGAAACCCAAATTTTTCAAACCGAGTTTCGTTCTTCGGTTTTACGACCCCAATGTATAACCAAATCTACTGATACCACTTATTGTGATTCTCTGATCACTCTAGAGTGTGTTTGAAGGAAAAACCAACACTTTCTATTACTACAAGAATAGATTACACGTGTTTACACTTTAGAAAAACCTTCACTCTCTAACACTCTACCAAGCTTTCTACACTTGAAGCTTGCTGTTTGGGATGCACTAAGCTCATAAATGAGCTTTGTATTTATAGCACTCATCAAGCTCACAATTTCAACAAAGCTACAGTAACCCACCGAAACTGTGTTGTTTGCTTCCTCCAAGTTTCAACTCCACCGAAAATTATATGGCAACTTCCTCTTAAATGTTGGATCATGCATGGAAATCGTTGGAAATCATTGGAAATCTCACCGCAAAACCATTCATTCTATACTTAAGTGGAGCAAGTAAAACTCCTGACTGTCTCAGACTCTTACAAGAAACGCACCCCCTAATTCGAACTCAGGACCTCAAGATGAGATGCTAGACCCTACACCACCAAACCACACCCTTTGGGAACAAATTTGTACATAGTTATTAAACCTGAATATATAAAAACATTTCTTCCATGTTTAGCTAAGCAATATGCCGGTCTTCTAATGATAAATAAATGAAGATATGTTTTGAGACTATATGTTAACAAGTAACATTTAATAATCTAAGCCATGATTGGAATAAAGTCAGGTTGAAGAACATGGTTGGGACAGTATTCGAATATGTTTGGAATTCTTTTTCATTAAGGTCTAAATTGTATGAAATAAACTGAACTTAATCGAGATGAATTTTATTTTTTAGGGAAATTATGACTGTTTATAATATTTTGAGTATTGGCAATTTATTTAATGACCTTTGAGGCATTATAGTGAGAATTTGAACATGTTATGTTTATTTATTTAGTAGTTTTAAATGATATTTGTGGTTGTGATCATGTAAGTCCTCACGAGATTATAATTCATCCACAATAGTCGTTTAGGTGTTTAAAAACTTGTTACGTACCCTAAATATAATCGTAATTCATATGAAAGTTGTTAAATTTATTTATTGTTTATTTTATTATTTTCATTTGGTCATTACTTGAGGACAAGTAATAATTCAAGCTTGGAGGTATGATGAGTATTATAATATACACTTTTCAAGTGTATTTACAATTGATTTCCCCTTAAATTATGTTCTTGAATGTGCTAAATGATTAATATCCATTATTTTATTATTTAGGATGTATTATATGAAGACTTGAGAAAAAAGAAGTGAAAACTCGAAATTCCCGATTTTCACCATTAACTTCCTAATTTGTACGATTTTCAGTATTTTGATCATAACTTTCTTATGATGTCCAATCGACCGGATTTAAGTTGCACTAGAAAGAAGATTCAATTATCTCTAATTTTGTTGTTTACGTCGAAAACTGAATCAGACTCATTCTTGACCAAACTTAAGCTTGAAATTGATGATTATGCATTGCCAGCCAGTGTCGCCACACACACAATTGTGGCACAACACTAAGAAGTTAAAAATAGTTCCAATGAGTTAAAAAAGGTCAGTGGCATGCCATTAAGACCTTTATGGCATGCCATCAATGTTATAGTTCTGAAATTGAAATAAAAAAATTTGGTTTTTATGATAGCTATATAACAAAAACGTTTATTCTTACTTTACATACGTTTTTTGGGAGAAAAATCAGACTTATTCAAGGCCAAAACACTATCTAAACACAACAAATATTCAATAACAGTCAAGAACAAGAGAATCAAACCTATATTAAGAAGAGAAAATTAAAGAACTTGGATATTGAAGATTGACGATCATCATAGTTTGTTTTCTTTATTCCTTTGTTGTTTATTATATTAAACATGGTATTTTATTTATCTCCTTCATCATAAACTATATCTTGTTTTAGGATTGCAATGGAATCCAATATAAACTTTTGTTAATTGAATTTTTTATGACATTGATGTTGGAGGTATAGTGTCATTAAACAGAAAACAACATGCATTAAACAAACAAATCCAGAGCATAAAATCATATCTACACTATCATGCATAAACCCTAGAACTTGGAAACCAGAAAAACCTGATAAACAATGTCCAAGTCAAGATGATTATCTATCCTTAAGAACTTATTAGCCTCCGTCACTGGTGCTATACGGATTCAAAATGGCCAATGTTCTCTCAGGATTCCTTGGACACTTCTTATTCAAGGAGCACTCCTTAACAAGTGTTTGAACTTGGAAATTATGGGCACTCTCTTTTTACTCAAAATAATAATGTGAGACTCTAAATTTTGGATGAAATTCGGATTGAATTAGATACTTCAAAAGAACATGAAGGTTTCCTTTTATAAGCATGGAAGGGTGCCTCAAGGGCACCATTTGAGTTATGGTGCAACCCTCAATAAAGGGTTATACCCCTCCTATGCATCCCTTGGAGCATATGACCATGTTACATTCAATTGGAGGACATGTCCCTATGGGATACCATCTAAGGGACATGTCTCTCCTCCATCCAAACTATTATATTTGAAGATTTGAAGAATTTATAACAATCCCCCACAATTCTTAAAATATTCATGCAGACACTTGAGAGAGTTTCCATGAACTAAAGCTGCATCGAAATATGTAGCTTTCACCTTGAACCTTTCCTAGTGAATGACAATCAGATTTACTTGGAAAACCAGTGACGCATAGTCTTGAAGTGTTCTACCGTTGGTGTAAACCAAGACAATTGCAAACATACATCTTTAATTCGACCATTTTCCCATTCTACGGTTGTGTTCATTTCGGCCCTGAACAATGGTCCTGGATTCATCAAGCACTTTTGGGAAATCAGCCTGTAAAATCCCATGGAAGCAGCCTCACTTTTACTTGAAATAGGTGATCTACTATGAAGAGGTAATCTGCCTTTACCCCAATTATGACTCATCTCCTAATATAGTGATCATTAAAAGCCTTAGCTTATCCTAAACTTGACAGACAACACTCGGTGTCATTATCGGAATGGGAAAGAGTATAAAACTCTTCAGTGCTTGTTTTAAATTGCACAAAGTTTTAGTTGTCCCTTTTGAACCTAGATCTTGGGATCTCCAGTCAGCTAGGTTGGGTTTCCACAGTGACAATTCTTAATTTATAGGCTTCAAGCCCATTCCCCTCGATGACTTCTCAATTTGTTCTCTAGGTAAACCTAAACGTAAGTGGATCCGCTAAGTTTTCCTTCGACTTAACATAATCGATCGATATTATGCCACTTGAGAGCAGTTGACGTATGGTATTATGTCTTCGACGTATGTGTCGAGACTTACCATTATACATTGTATTTTGGGCTCTCCCAATAGCCGATTGGCTATCACAATGTATGCTTATCGCTGGCACCGGTTTGGGCTAACTAGGAATATCCTGCAGGAAATTTTGAAGCCATTCCGCTTATTCCATTGTTTTGTCTAATGCTATGAACTCTGATTCCATAGTAGACCGGGCAATACATGTTTGCCTCGAGAATTTCCATGACACGGTCGCACTACCAAGTGTGAAAATAAATCCACTCATAGATTTGGAATCCACTGTATCAGATATCCAGTTAGCATTGTTGTATCCCTCTAGAACAGAAGGATATCTCTCGTAATGTAGCCCATATTTTGAAGTTTCTCTCAGATACCTCAAAACTCTTACTATGGCTTTCCAATGGTTATATCATGGATTGCTCGTATATCTGCTAAGCCTGTTCACAGCTTGAGCGATATCAAGTCGTGTACAATTCGTGAGATACATCATACTTCTGATGATTCTCGAATACTCTAATTGCGATACGCTTGAGCTAGTATTCTTTGATAGATGAAGAGTTAGGTCCACAGGGGTTCTAGCCATATTTAGATCCCCTTTGTTATATTTCTCAAGTATCTTCTCAATATAATGATTCTGAGATAATATATATCCGTCTGATGTCCTAGAAATCTTAATTCTTTTTTTGGTAGACTGAATCATTTCATGATTACTACCAATTATCAGCATATCATCTACATAGAGACACACAATGACATATCTTTTTTTGAGTTGATTTGGTGTACACACACTTATCACACTCATTGGTTTTGAACCCACCTGACAACATCTCTTTGTCAAATTTCTCATGCCATTGTTTAGGTGCTTGTTTTAATCTGTACAAGGATTTTACAAGTTTGCACACCTTCTGTTCTTGTCCAGGAACATGAAACCCTTCTGGTTGTTCCATGTAAATCTCTTCATCCAATTCACCATTAAAGAATGCCGTCTTTACATCATTTTGATGTATTTCAAGACCAAATATATCTGCTATGGCTATGAGCATTCTTATCGATGTGATACGAGTCACTAGTGAATAGGTGTCAAAGTAATCAAGGCCTTCATTTTGTCTATAACCTTTTATGACAAGTCTTGCCTTGTACTTATCTATTGATCCATCCGTTTTCATCTTCCGTTTGAATATCCATTTGTAACCCAGTGGCTTACAACCTGGAGGAAGATCAACCAACTCCCAAGTATGGTTCTGTAGGATTGAATCAATCTCATTGTTAATAGCCTCTTTTCACATAGGTGCCTCCGGAGAAGTCATTGATTCTTTATAGCTTTGAGGCTAATTTTTTAACAAGTATGTTAGAAAATCGGGACCAAACGACTTAGACGTTCTAACTCTTTTGCTACGTCTAGGTTCGATTATCTCAACGTTTGCACGTTGATATGATTCTTGGTCAACTTGATCACTGTCTTTGACAGTATCAATCGTTCTTTTGAGAGACTATGTTCTTTGTCTTTCCTTACAAGGAAACGTCTCTTCAAAAAATGTCACATTCCTTGACTCAATTATCATATTCGGATTGATGTCATGAACCTTAGACTTGTGTACCAAGAATCGATACGCATTACTATTACGAGCATATCCAATGAATATACAATCAACAGTTTTGGGTCATATTCTAACATTCTTAGTTTTAGGAACCATTACTTTGGCAAGACACCCCCACACAAGGTATTTGTAGGAAGGTGTGCGACCTTTCCACAACTCTATGGTGTCTTGTCTAATCTCCTGTGAAGAAGCTTGTTCAGAACGTAGTTCGCGAAAAGCAAGGCTTCCCCCACAAGTTCTGGGGTAAACCAGAGCTTGTCAACATGGCGTTCATCATTTCCTTCAACATTCGATTTTTGGCTCAACAATCCTGTTTTATTGAGGCGAATAAGGAGCAGTGGTTTCGTGAATAATTCCATGATTGGAACAACATTCACCGAATGGTGACACATATTCACCACCTCTATCACTCCTAATTCTCTTGATTTTCTTGCCAAGTTGATTTTCAACTTCGTTCTTATACTGTATAAAGCTCTCAATAGCTTTATCTTTGCTCCTCAGCAAATACACATAACAGAATCTTGTGCTATCATCGATAAAAGTGACAAAGTACTTTTTACCGCCTCTTGTTTGCACAATATTCATATCATACACATCAGTGTGTATAAGTTCCAAGGGTTCAGAACTTCGTTCTATGGAATGAAATGATGTTCTATGCATTTTTGCTTCAACACATGCCTCACACTTATGTTGGCTATCAATTGTAAATTTAGGTATAAGGTCCATGTTAATTAATTTACGCATTGTATCATAATTAACATGTCCTAACCTCTCATGCCATACATTTTATGACTGAATAATATAAGCGAAAGTTGAAGCTTTATTAATAGCACTGTGTCGATTGACAGTCATTACATTGAATTTGAAAAGGCTCTCAGTGAGGTATCATTTTCCTACATACATATCATTTTTGGTCATTACAAATTTATCAGAAACAAATACAAGCTTAAAACCAGCCTTGCTTAGGAGAGAGCCCAAGTCCAAGTTCTTCCGAATATTTGGAACATGCAGTACATTTTTCAATGTAAGCTCCTTTCCGGATGTCATCTTTAGAACCACTATGCTTTGTCCAACCACTCTGGAGGTAGACGAGTTTCCCATTGTCAAATGATCGCCTTCATCGACCTTCTGATATGAGGAAAATATCTTGCTATCTACACAGATATGATGAGTAGCCCAGTGTCTACCCACCATTCTCTCGGATTCCCAACCAAGTTTGCTCAGTTACCACTGCTGATAGGTTCATCTCTGAGATCTCATCAGTCAGCTGCTCATCTTCAGTGACATGGGCCTCATTTTTATTTTTCTTGCCCTTGTCCTAAGACTTCTTGTTTCTGCAGTCCTTTGCCATATGACCGCTTTTTCCACAATTGTAGCACTTCCTCTTGAACTTCTTGTTTGCTTGGGAAGAATCAGCTCTATTGTTCTTTCTCTTCTTGCTACCCTTTACACCCTCAATGATGTTGGCCTTAGACTCCATAGTCTTGTAGCTGGCCTTCTCGGACTTCCTGTTGTCTTCTTCGATCCTCAATCAAACTCCAAGGTCTTCAAGGCTCATATGTTTCTTCTTGTGTTTCAGATAGCTTCTGAATCCCTTCCATGATGGAGGAAACTTTTCAATTATAGTGACAACTTGAAACGTCTCACAGATTTTCATTCATTCATCCAGTATTTCATGAATGATCAATTGCAGTTAACCTAATTGAGACATCACCGTTCTTGAATCTCCATCTTGTAGTCCAGGAACCTACCCACAACAAATTTCTTTTGACCGGCATCCTCTGTTTTGTATTTCTTCTCGAGAGATTCCCAGAGAATCTTCGCAGAAGACATGCCTTAGTACACATTGTACAGGGTATTGTCAAGTCAACCCAAAAGGTAGTTCTTGCACATGAAGTCTCCAGACAACCATCTCTGTTCTCACAGTTCCTTGGCTATTTCTGATTCACCCTCCACAGGACCCGGAGGATCTTTAAGGAAGTTAGCCAACTGGAGAGTTGTCAGGTAGAACAGCATTTTGCTATGCCACTGTTTAAAGTTTGCCCCACTAAACTTTTCCGATTTTTCTCCATGAGAGACCGGTACTGTGATGTTTCCGCTAGCCATGTGTAACTGGAAAAAAATCAACAGGGGTCAATAAGTCTACAAAAGACAAATTGTACAACGATCAACAAATGATCTTATTCAAATGATATACCATGTATCCACTCGTTGTTCTATTGGAAAATAGTACCAATAAACACAAGTCCTTGAATTTCCGACTAAGGTTTCTTATGATAAGTAAATAAAGGAATAATCCCAGAGGATGAGGGGGGTCCAAAGTAACCACTTAAATCCATGACCATTTAGGCTCTTATCGCCTTTTAGACAGAATATCCTTTAAATACTTCCTCAATAAAATCTATTAGCAATTCAATACTCAGTATTTCACTTTTAAAAATTTCACAATACAGTATTCAATATGTGTAGATATATGTGTATGTGTCAATCAAGATTGGATGGAATTACTTGTGTATAATTACACTTTAAATTCTCAACCAAGTATGCAACACACAATTAAATTTCAACTTTATCATTATCTGTATGCTTGTGATAATTGAACAACCTAATATTAACTTAAACCTATACTACCAAGATTATTTTGATACAGTATATGATCTTACTGAGTTAATATTATGAATAATTAGATTAATCTAAGTCTATTTCAGTTTAGAAACACTTCGAGGACTAAATTTGTTAGTGTTCGTATCTACGTTCGAACGAGACTGTCCAATATGTGTACGTTCGTGTTGCGTTCGAGAACGCGTTCAAACGAAGTGTTGCAGAGAGTTCACGTTCGTGGAGCGTTCGAGAACGCTTTCGAACAGACTATTCCAGAGAGTTCATGTTCGTATTGCGTTTATGACGAGTTCAAATGTTTTAAATCAGAGGGTTTTGTGTTCGATTTGTGTTTGAATACGCGTTCGAACGTTCTTATGAAGAAGGCTTGCATTCAAGTTGCGTTTGAAGACGCGTTCGAACGTTCTTACGAAAATTCAGATTTTTGCCTTCGCGTCCGTCAGGTGTTCGAACGCCCTGCATATTTTTCATGCACAAACTTTATTTTCAAGAAAATTTTCTTATCTTAGCATGCGAATTACTATCTAACAACACTAAATTGATAAGTTCTTAAGAATGTTGAAGGTATAGTGTCATAAAAAAGAAAACAACATGCATTAAACAAACAAATCCAGAACATAAAATTAGATCTACACTATCATGCATAAACCCTAGAACTTGGAAACTAGAAAAATCTGATAAACAATGTCCAAGTCGAGATGATTCACTACAAGAAAAAAGGCTTTTACTGATACTAAATTAGTGTCAGTAAAGGGTTTTACTGACACTATATAAATGTGTCAGTGTTGCCGCAGCCAGAAATCACTGACACTAGTTTCTAGTGTCAGTGATTCTTAGTGTCAGTAAACGTTAATACTGTAGTATCAGAAAATTATTGACACTATGGTATCAGTAATCTCTCACACTATTTTAGTGTCAGTAAATTATTGACACTATATCATCAGTATTTAGTGATACTATAGTGTCAGTAAATTTTGTTACTGCAGTATCAGTATATCGCATATATTTGATTTTTAGTGTCAGTAATTATTGTTACTATAGTATCAATATCCGTCAATATCTTTTAAAATTTAAAAATCGTATTATTTCACAATTATATTTCTTATTTTTTGTAATTAAATTAATCATAAAATATATATATATATATATATATATATATATATATATATACCAACTCAATGAAATAAAAAACTAAAAAATTACATTTATATAAAATTCGCAATATAATAGATTAATCGTATTAATCAATTCAACAGTATCACATGATGAATACAAAAACTCCATAGACAATCTTTAAATTAACATATATATATTTTAAAAACTACTCTTAAAGTCCCATCAAAATGTCATGCCCCCACCAAAATTCATGATACTTGTTGAGAAGCCTGCAACAATCCCCCAACAATATGATATCTGGCACAAAATCTGAAATTATAAACCAAATGTTAAGAATTAGATGGACTTCCAAAAAAAATCGATATCTTCATAAATAAAAACATTAAATACATCCAAATAAAAATACAAAATATAACCCTAATCTAATTTTTGTCACATAAAGCACTTATTGACAATAACCATACCAACAACCTAAGAGCATGCATATAAAAAACCAAATGGAATCCATAATAACAAGTTGTATCTTTCATACCGCTACATAATCACCAAAACAAACAAATCAATAACACACACACACACACACACACACACACACACACACACACACACATATATATATATATAGACACTAAACACAACATCAGGAAAGTCTTTGGTGATTGCATGGTTTACCCAAAGCAAGCAAGCTGACATTTGCCCGGGATTCCAGTCAGCCAATAATAAGCATTTATCAATTATTCACATTCATATGGAGAAAAGCAAAGCAAACAAGCTTTTCTTAGTGGCGTCTAATCCTCCATGATTTCTCATAGAAGTCACTTTAGGAAACATCCAGAAATCTTGTGAAACTTTAATACCTATGGGACACAATCCAAGATATTTTGCACATGCACCCGAATTGCAAAAGCATCCTGTCTACACAAGCACAACATAAGAAACCTGAATAATTTTGAAGAAATCAAGAACCATCCGGCCTCTTCCCCTTAAATGAGATATTTTACACGGTATCCAAACCAAGAACCATCCGGCCTCTTCAAGTTAAATGAGATAATGAAACCTGAATAACGATAAGAAACCTGAAAGAGGAAATTACAGCAAATATAAAAAATTTAGAAAATAAAATATTTACCCCAATCCAATGGGAATTAAAGAGGAAATCCCACATCGTTGACCTATACATAGTCAAACACAAGAAACTAATTAACTTTGACATACAAGAATGTTTATTAAATGGTAAAAAAAAAACATTTATTTTTATACAATAAAATGTGGGAAGCATGGTAGATTTTGAAGAAATCAATGAAAATAACTGAACCAAAATTCTTTGTAAGAGATCCTTTAAGTCCAAGAACTGTAAACAAAGCTAGAAAAGTTTAAGCAAGAAAAGACACTTGGGAACATCAATTTGGAAGAGGGTAGTATGAAATCTAGTCTAGTAGACTATGGCCAAAATACTATCTCCAGACAAATGGAAATAGACAAAAGATACAGGGCATGCCATACAGCTTATTATACTATGTTTAAAACAAAAAAAATGAACAACTTGCATCAAATAAAAGCTAAAATGGGTTAACTTTTGGAAAAAGAGACTCCTAAAGAAACACTTTCCAAATTTCCAGGTCTTGTAGAAAAATAATCAGATTAAAAAAAAACCACTAATTTTTTGCCTCTAAATAATAAGGAATTAATGTCATATTCAACTACTGATCAATAGACAAGACATAACTAATAATAAACACCAGCCAATTGAAAATTTTACATTATGCATTATTTTCATGCATATAACTGACCTTAGAAGTGTGATCACCATAGAAGGTGCAGACAGCAGCTCCATTTTCGTGTCTTGAAGTTAACATCATCTTCCTCACATACATTGCAAGTGAAGTTGTGTGACTAACAGGTAAAAAATTAAAGCACAATTTGAGAAGAATATTCAAATCTCGGGCACAAGTGTTAAATTCCTAAAAATGGAACTGAAAGCATCTGAAGATAGATTGCTTCCCGCTGCTGCATAGTTCTTCACCTGCACAATAATTTTATTAAATTTCAATTTATAAAATAAAATTGGGTAATTAAAATGATGAATAAAAAACAAACCCTAACACCCAACTTAATTGATCGAACGAAAGAATCTGAGCCAGAGATTCTTTCATCATATTCTTTCACCTAATTTTTCCAGCCTTTCGATTCACTACCCATTCTCTCTTAAATAAAGCTCGCCCTCGAGCCCTGGGTAGGTCGGCCGGGTCTTTCTTTGCCTGTTGTTCTGTTCCCGCGTGAGGGCGTTTGTCGCGCCACACCAGCTCTTCTTTCCCCATCCTCCGAAGTTAACCTTGAATCTCCCCTCCAGATCTTACCACCAAACTGACCTTCTTCATCAGATTCTTTTGCACATGCACGGAAACCACCACCACCGCGGCCGCCTCCACCAAAACGGCCGCCACCTCGTCCACCGCGGCCGCCGTCTCTTCCTCCCCTGAAACCGCCTCCTCCTCTCGGGGGTCTCATTTTTTTATCTGTGTTTTGGTTGATTTTAGGAGAAGACTTCAATGGAAGCAGTGTTACTGCGAGTTTGTGACTGTTAGAAGACTTTTGAGCTTAGGGTTTTAATTTAGGGTTTTGAAGTGGGTCATTCGTTGCTAAATGACCATAATATCCCCTGCTTTTCAATCCACCCATTTTTTTTTAAATTTTAAATTTTAATTGCATAAAAAACATTTGCATGTATGGACTCTTAACAGGACTTGAAGCTTTTGAAGGTTGATAATCGAAGTTTGAACTGCTTACTGCTTACAGAGGACTGAGGAGAGACCGACTAACGAGAGTAAAAATTGAAGCCATTGAAGGTTGATAATTGATAGGATGTACTGGATTTTGTTTAGATTTTAGAAATTACAAATGAGAGATTCATATTTGAGAGTAAAGAAGGGGGAAACAAAGGCTGCGCGATGAAAAAAAAGGTGGGAATGAGAGGAACCCTAAATTACTAAGATTGATTTGGTAACTACGGTTCAGGTTTTGACCCGACAAATACATATATATTTTTATAAACCGCGGTTTAAGGAACAAAAGTCACGATTTGGCCCAGTGGTAAAGCCTTACAATAAAAAAAAAATTTATATCAATGGTTACAATCTCGAGTCCCAGCAGACTTAAGGAAATAATTTTTTTTTTTAATTTTTTTACTGATACTAAGGTATTATTAATTACTGACACTAAATTTATTGATACTCTAGTGTCAGTAATATATGCGAAAAACGTCACTTCCGCGAGGTGTTGGTTCGACTCCAGACGACTACGCGTTTTTTTTTTTTTATTATTTCTTACTGATACTATTGTAATAGTAATTACTGACACTAAAATCGCTGATACCATAGTGTCAGTAATTATTGATATTTAAGTGAAAAATACGGAAATAGGCCCATTTACACGTCGTTTCTGACACTTTTAGCCTAGTGTCACTAACCTTAGTGTCAGTAAAGGCCTTTTTTCTTGTAGTGATTCTTTGTCCTTAAAAACTTATTAGCCTCCGTCACTGGTGCTCTACGAATTCAAAATGGCCAATGTTCTCCCAAGATTCCTTGGATGCTTCTTGTTCAAGGAGCACTCCTTAACAAGTGTTTGAACTTGGAAATAGTGGGCACTCTCTTTTTACTCAAAATAACAATGTGTGACTCTAAACTTTGGATGAAATTCGGATTGAATCAGATACTTCAAAAGAACATGAAGGTTTCCTTTTATAAGCATGGAAGGGTGCCTCAAGGGCACCCTTTGAGTTGGGGTGCAACCCTCCATAAAGGGTTATACCCCTCCTATGCATCCCTTGAAGCATAGGACCATGTTACATTCAATTGGAGGACATGTCCCTATGGGATACCATCCAAATGACATGTCTCTCCTCCATCCAAACTATTATATTTGAAGATTTGAAGAATTTACAACAACTGATTTGTGACAATCTCTGTAGATTGCTTATCATTCTCTATGTTTAATGCTTTCTATTGCTTGAGCACCAATAGAATAGTCGTGGAAAACCCTAATGAATTTGGAAAATGGAGTTTTGGTTTAGCCATGGGAATTGATAACGCGTGATCTCATTTTATTGAATAGATTTTTGTATAAGATAAGAATATACTTGCAGAGCTTACGTAACCATAAGTAAAATTTATTCTTAATGTGTTTGGCTTAGATTAATTATCATAGGAATATAGGTAATTGAATTAAGTTGAGCGTTTTTACTTGACCATTGGAATACGCTTGTAAATAACTTCTTATTCTAGGTTAATAATTCATCATAGTTGATTAGTTAAAAAGAGATGAGAATGATTTAATGAAATATTATGGAGAAGTTGTGATTTTAGGTTTTTCTTACCTTCATAATTTCATGTGTTTAAATTTACTTGATTTTATCTTAAATTTACTTAATTAATAATTCTTATCCTTCGTAATCGCAAGTATAAATAAGATTAGGATTGATAAAACTTTAATATTTTATATTACTAATAATTTATCGTATGATCGATATTATTCTATATTTCTTATACGATACATGTGTTTGCGTACTAAACAAAAATCATTATCAGTCATCATTGAATCGATTGAGTGGGAAACATCCAATCTCTTGCTCTCTTTAATTGTAAATTATTCTCAGCTTTTATTTCTATGTTCCAAATATTCAAGTACCCCGTGAATTGCTCTTGATGATATTCCTGTATCTATTACTTTCTTAGAATCATTTGTTGCGCTTTACTTGGTTTCTGGGGAGTCAGTTCTTTCATAATGGCTCATCAATATACTGTATTTTTCAAATTTTGCTTATTTTAGTGATTTTCAAACTCATAAATGAACATTGTATAGTGGTTATTTGGAATGCTAATTGATTGCTGAGTTATTTGTTTACTAAATAAAATAATGTATCGCAAATAATGATCATTCTCGATTGATAAAAATGTTTACGTACAGTTACATAGCTTCTGCTTCAAAACACTTGTTTGGGATGTATCCTTTTTGCTAAGATCACATTTACCAGGTTAGTCAATGTTGGGGTTAGCCTGGAGGAAGTGCAGTGACAGACGAAATTGACTTTTAAATTTTTATTTATTCCAGATAAATTAACTGATATCATATATCGTTAATATATCCTTATTTCATCTAAAATCATTCATTAATATCAAATATTAAAAGTGATTTCACATAAAGACTAATAATAAAATTTTCAAAAACACTTTCCGCGGTTATACGATAATCTGTTTATTAGTTAAACGAATCAATTGACTAGGATAATCAGGTATCCGGATTAGTCCACTGCGATTATGGTAATTTTGACAAATTATCATTTCGCTCCTAGTATAGAAAATTCATGAAACACTACCGAAAATTCCGAGAATTTTTCTACACATAATACGCATTGGTACAATGGTTATCACTGTAGCAATGGCCAAATCTCGTAATTTCAGTAAATTATGATCTTGCCCCTAAGTACGGTTTGATGGAAATTTCCCAAAATGCATCGCTTTAGGGAATTTTTCTACGCATTATTACATGCCTAATTTCATCCATAACACATCAATTTCATAAATTACATAAATTTGAATTAATTTTCATAATTAATCAAATTAACACAAATTAATTCAAATTAATTACAAATTACGTACTCTAATCCAAATTAAATTACACAAACTAGAGTCACCACATATGAAATGCTCAAGAACAGTTCCAGACATACCTAGAGTGGTAGATACACTCTAGAATGGTAATTAGTTAGCAAATAATCTTATTAAGATTTAATTACTTTAATTAAACTTAATTGATTACACAATTCTAAATTTGAGTTTCCTAATTTAAAGGAAATACATATATAACAATATATGTAAATAATTGAATTAAACGAACAATTTCTACGTTATAAATATTACATTAATCCTTAACTTTGAGCTCCAATTTTTTCATTCCCTTAGTCTTTCTCAATTTGGTGACAAAGAAATACTAACCCCTAATTTTGAGAACTAAAATAATGAGCTAACAAAATTTTCCAAGCCAAAAAACTATAGACAACGGATTTCGCCTGAGGTCCACAATTGAGATTTGTATGATGGGACACTAGCGATCCTGCAAAATAAAGATAGAGTGAGTGTGGAGAGTCTACCCACCGATGTGGTGGGTGCCGTAGGCACTTCGACGTTCAAGTCAGTAGCGAAGACGAGTTGTAAATGATGGAAGAAAAAGGTCTGAAGTTATATTGACCTCCATTTGACTACCATGAGAGTGGTGGGTTAGTGTTTTGTGGGAGAAATATCTTGAGAGCTCCTGTAAGAGAGCTAAGACATGAATGAATGTATTCTGAGTTCTGTTTCTATTTATAGGTTGATAAATATAATCTTTTTAGTTGGCACAGTAGTTGTATTTATGGAGGCGGGCCCATAACGTGTTTAAGGTCTTGGCTTTTGGTGATGAAGAATATTTGCATATGAGGGTTGGTATTTTTGTTGGGAAAAAATGGATATGGCAGTTGAGAGATTAGGGGAATACATGAAGAATATTGCATGCTGATGAATGACCGTTTGCTTAGATATCCACCTCAATATGATAATATTATGATATATGGTATGATAAGAAAAAAATTGAAAAGAAAGAAGTTAAACCACCTATAACCGATAAGCATGAAGCTACCCATGAGCGAGTTTTAGGACCACCATGAGGAGAAATGCTACCTTAAAGGGTATGTGTGTTAAAAAAATGAGAAAAAAAGAAAAACAATTATACCATACTAAGCACAAAATAGGCAAATACATAGTACTTTTGAGATATCTAGGTTGGTTTGACCCATCGGATCTCAATTTTCGAAACGAAATAATTGAGTTAGCTTAATTAGGAGTCGAGCTGTGAATGAACTTTCACACACATACACACTGTGAGTCTAGCTTAGATGATTTATTCAAGAACTTGGATTTGAGTTGTATTGCGTATTTTGAAGGTTCTCTTATTTCATTGACAAGCACTATTTGAGGACAATATTATGCATAACTATCAGGACTATTTATTTTTATATTTTTTTCATGATTGCATGTTTGTGAATGACGTTTATGGGTATCATCGCTGTAAGCCCTCACGAGACTATAACTCGTCCACTAGGGTCACCTAGGAGTTTAAAGGCTTGTTGCATATGCTAAATACAATCGTGATCCCTACGAAAGTGGCCTAGTTAATTTTGTTACTTTTTGTTTGTTTATTTATTTAGTTTTTATTTTATCTTTTGCTCGGGATTAGCAAAATCTTAAGTTTGGGGGTGTTTGATAAGTGCGGTTTATACCCACTTATTCATGCATTCTTAGCTGACTATTTTGTTAGATTCCATATCATATTATGTATTTTATAATTTATTTTATGTTTTATTTATAGGAAGCATTGGAACATGAAACTTGGGGTAATTGTACATGTTTTAGGACCATACGGACGCATCGAAAGCACACGAGAAGAGTGAAAAATGTAAAATTGGCAAGCCAGAAAAACCAACTAGCACCGCGGTGCCCACTTTAAGGCGTTGTGGTGCCTCCTCAGCAAAGCACATACAAAGTTCTCGCAGCTTCGGCGTCGCGACGCCATGTTCCGTGCCGCGGCACTGCGCAGACCCCTAGAAACACCATTTTTTTGGGTTTTACATGGACAAGGACTCCAAGACTTTATTATAAATACACAAGCTACTCCAAAACCATGAGGGGGAGGCTAATACACAACACAAAGTCTAAAAACACATATTTTAGAGAGATCCAAGGAGGATGATTGAAGAGGAAGAAGATGAGACGAAGGCGGTGACGTCCGAAAAGGAAGAGATTCAATTCGGGTTTAATCATCTAATTTATTTCTTTAAACTCTAATGATGTCCATTATGTTCATGAGCCTATTGTCATTGTTTTTATCTTTATTCATGAACTAACTCCATAATTCTAGAGGATGATGTAACTAATTGATCAGCGGAAAATATATCAATATATACCGCCCCTTTTACTTAATATTTTGTTTAGTTTCTCGGGTTTGATGAATGTTTTGATGTGTTTTAGTTTATTTTACAAATAAAATAATATTGGGACTCAATGAAATCATTTAGGATGAAATATGGGTCAAATAAGGGCAAAATTGGACTTGACATATTAATTTTGGAGATTGAAAACTTGAAAGGGCGTTCTAACGAAGTGCAATTTCGGAAATTCCAGTTTTGCGCAACTGTCGTATTTTGGGCATAATGTTTTACTCTGATATCAGATTGAGCTGATTTAAGTTCCAAATTAAAGACGACGCAAAGATCTACAACTGTGAAGAACAAAATAATTTCGAATTCTAAAGATTTCATGACCGAAATTGATAAAATATCCGTAAGTGTGTTATGTGTAATTATTAAAGTCATTTTAAAAGCAAAAAAATAATAATAATAAATAATAAAAATAGTCAAGCTCCCACCAACATGATAGAAATTAAAATTTGATTTGGTGGAGCAATTAGTGGAGCAATTAGTGGAGGATTTGGTGGAGCATTTGGTGGAGGCAAAAATTTGCCTATAAATACCAAGCCATTTCATTTGTAAATTCATACTTTCTTCTTTGAAATTCCTTAAGAATAACTAAGAAGATTGTATCTTGTTTCTTTATTTACAGCTTTCCGTAATTAATTTCCGCTTTCGCACTTTCTTTTCTTTACTTTTCAGTTTTTACTTTCCGTAATTTACTTTTACGCATAATACTTTTATTTCTTTACTTTTCAGTTTTTACTTTTCAAGCAATGAGGAGGTAACTCCCCCTTGCTGGGGTAAAAGGTAAAGCTTTTATTATTGCTATTTAGATTAATCTCCCCTAATTTATAATATAATAACTATTTAAAATCTGACGTAACGAGGATACCGCCATATTGGTCGTAATTGGTATTATTATAATTTGGTTTTAACCTGACTAAGCATGGATACTGCCTGGTTGGTCGGTTGGTAATTAATTATTATTTGACTTAATCAGGATACCGCCTATATGGCTGGTTGGTAATTATCATGCAAAGTTAATATATTATATTAAGGGAGATATCTAAAATATTAGTAATAAAAGTGGATCCTTTTAGCTCAGCATTTTCTTTATTGTACTTTTACTTTATTTACTTTCAGCATTTACTTTCCAGTAATTTACTTTTCAGTATTTAATTTTCAATATTTACTTTCCAGTAATTTAATTCCAGCATTTACTTTATGTCTTTTCTTTTATTTAAGTTTTTATTACCCTTAAATATGTGTCGTAACTAAGCCAGTTATCTGGGGTTGTGATGAAATCCAATATCACCGGTTTATAAGGGGTTAAATTACAGTTGAGTAATATAAAGGTTTATTTATTGAGCCTTAATCCTAATGCTTTTAATAAAATTGAACTGGTAAACTTAAAATGAACTTGGAAAAGAGATTTTAGGTTAAAGACCTTAGACTCAATAGCCTACGATCTTCCTTGAAGATAAATAACCCTTTAATAGATTTCCTTACAGGATATGAAAAATAGTCGGGCGGGGGTAACCATAATTAGAACTTAATCTTAATGAATTCAAATTATTTGGTTAACATTGGAATATGATTAATTGGGTTATACTGGGTATTTGTATTTGACCATCGGAAGAGGCTTTTACATAATTTCGTGTTCCAAGTTAATAAACCAATATATTACACAAACGTAAAATAACCACTTCATCTTTTAAAAAAGATATTTGAAGGATTCACACCCTGGATAGTTTTATAAATTTGAATTTTCTTCAATATACTTTCAAGCAATTTATTTACTTGTTTTAATTTTAAAGTTACCACTCAATCAAACAATCAATCTATTAGATACATGTAAACATTTACTTAACTTTAATAAATGATAACAAAAGGTTTTAAGTCCTCGTGGGATCGATACTTTTTATACTACTTGAACGATTCGTGCGCTTGCGTTATACATGTGTGATTACGCTGGTCACTAATGCTTGAACCTATGTGTTTATTTGTTAGGGATATGCCCTATACCCAACTTGTTGATGGGCTATATGTACATGTATTATAATATTTTCATTAATTAATAAAATGGCAATCTTTAGTATAAGTGTCTACATAACTTATATGAATCATCAACACTGTAATAAAGCCATTGGAGTAATAAGACAATGGCTTCCACACCTTATGAGAATCATTACTCTTAATGTTCCTAGTCATAGTTTTGTGAATAATCTGGGCATTCACAAAGCGGAGAGACTAGCATGATGATATGATCCGCCCTTAAGTGGGGTAGCTGATCTCATAGGCTATTAGCGGAGATCCGTTCGCTTGGTGTATCACATGGATGCATGAGTTGCTCGTGTCCATCGAACTGACCGCCGAAAGTTTTCATATGGAGTGTTTATCCCACGTGTCGTGAGAACTTCATGTATCGATTATATGACTAGTCTTTTAGACTTGAGGTCTTTACAATCTTATGTGTGGATTCAAATAATTGACATTCTCCTTCCCCGGTTCAAAAGATCCAGTCATAAGGGTATGATTGGGTCATTTGTTGAAACACATGAAGTTTGTAAAGATACAACAGAGAATTCTGTGGACAGTTATGACCCATAGCGTCACTATTTGTACAGATCATAGTGTTGTTGTACAAATTAACTATGTAAATAAAGGAGATTGCACTCTTATCATTTGTGATTAGATCACATTAGATATAAATGATGGGAGGTCCTTATGATTTGTTCCTAGATGAGAATGATATGAGAGACAGTATCAATCAACGAAGGATAAATCATTGAACATCCCTAGTCAGAGCATTGTCGAGATTGGACATCGATAGATGCGTAAAAGACTAGTATTACACTTGTGCGTGTTATGTGAGACATAACGGCATAGTTCTCGTATATCTGGGTATAGGATACTCAGGCAAGTGTAATAGGAGGTTGGTTTTAACCGATGGTACGGGACAGCTTCGCTCTGGATTAGACCACCGCAGAATCCCATTGTAGTATGACCTTGTGTCTATGGGAGTCTGCAATCAGGGTAGGTGTATTTGGTCTTAACCTGAGACTTGCACTGCTAATTACTTGCGATAATCAATGTACTTTAGTTGAGGTCGTCCAGGGCTTTAAACAGGTTCTGTGTACGCCGATGCTGGGTATATTGAGAATCGTAGTGTATTGGGTGTGATGTCAAGATGGAAGTGTCACTCCAGTCATATGGAGAAGATGGTCACGTAGGATACGGTATTAGTGCTCTTATATGCTGCGCGGCTATCGGGATATTATGACTCGGTCATGTATATCCGATTATAGAGACTAGTTACCAGACATCCGACATGTGCTTCGTACGGGGCAGACACATATCCAACCCCAGGCCTAGCACGTGATCATCCGATACTAGATCGAAATACGAAATACTACGTATACTACGCCTGATATAGATCACATATTTCTGTAAGGATATTTTCGGAGAATTGGGTAGGCATGGCGCTTTGCTAGAGGCCAACCTTGTCTTGTAAATCAGTAAAACGTAATACTTGGTACTTACGTGTTCGGATAGTCCGACGACCGAATTTACTGCCAACATATCCGGAGATCTCATGGGTCGCTTCCCAATGATACACCGATGACGTATGACTCGCATTATATATTAATCTGGGATTAATTTGAAGAGAGAGAAAAATTAATCTGGATTAATTACGGAGATATTTTATCTAGGATAAAAAATATCAATTTAAAGAGAGAGAACGATTAATTTGGAATTAATCGATAAATAAATATTCGATATATTAAACGAATTGGATTTCGATTATTCGATTAGGAATTAAAATTAGATTTTAATTCGGCACTTGAATTAATTTAGAATTAATTCTCGAGCGACGTGATTAGTAAATTGGATTTATTAACGAGGCATCGTGAAAATCGTTAATTTAGAATTATCGAAACCGAGCTCGGAATGTGTTTTTGCGAAGTTACGTCGATTTTGAATCACGCGTGCCGCAAGTCGCATCGCAAATCACATCGCAAGTCATAAAAGTCAAAACACTTTTTGGAAAAGTAACTTTGACTCTTTGACTTTGACCTTTGAGATTTGGGGGGAAAAATTTGGGGGGAAAAGATTTTGACTTTTTGGAAAAGTGTGAAATGCTTTTCCTTTTCACCTTTTACCAAGGGTAAAAGAATTAAATAAACATTTACATTTGTTTTATTGTTTTTAAAAGGCATAAAATAAATGGTAAATGCTTTAGTATTATTTGGAAAATATATAAGTAAAGTGTTGGACACCTTTTCCCTTAACCAAAAAAATCACAAAATCTCTTCTCTTTCTTTCAACCTGCTCACGCCCAAAGGCAGTGGACTGCACTGTTTTAGGCGTGAATGATGATGGTTTTTGGCAAGTTTTGTGGTAAAATTGCCAAGTGCTAGCACACCAAGAGTTATACGAAGGTGTTAGGGAAACCCACCACGAGCCGGGAATCGTTTGACGAAGATTGGAGCTGGAAATCTTGTATTCTTGAAGACTCAAAACTGAAATTTTTGAGCAGTGGACTGCATGCAGTGGGCGCCACTTTGAAGGACCAAAACTTGAAGTTTTGTTCGTTGTTTCGTCTCAACCGATCAATGTAAGTGTTCCGCAACTTCTTTGATATGTTATTTCAACATCTTCATGCTTGTTTGATGATCTTGGGACCTAAAATAAAACCAACAATGGCATCAAGAGCCTAGGTTCGAGCATGAAAGTTTAGGGCTTAAAATTTGGGTATTTTGTATTTGAGCATGATTTGAATAAATTGGATGGTTAAGTATGCTTAATACATGTTTAATTGAATATGATTAGATCAATTTCATGAATTAATGTTTGAAACATTTTTCCCCAAATATTAACGTTGGCCTAAAATGATAACTTGGGTATTTTGAATTTGAGCATGATTTTATGAAATTGGATGATTAAGTATGCTTAAATATGGTTGAATTGAAGATTGATTGGATCAATATCATGAAAATGTGATTGGATCATTTTTCCCCAATTTGCTTATGGTGGCCGAATTTGATAAGTCCTAATTGTCTTGGAATTTTGATTTTTTGTTCATTAGATGAATTGGAAATCATTTGGGTATATGATTTAATGTCGATTGTGTAATTGATTGGATTGAATTTGAATCGGACATAAAATCCCCAAATTGCCAAGACTTTGAAGCATGAAAATGGGTTTGATTTTTCATTAAATGTGTGGGCATGTGATAATGAAATTGTGCATGATTAATTGTAAAAATTAATGTTTTAGAAATTATAATTTGGGTAATTAATCATGTAATACACTTTAGGTTAATTGAATGTGAAATTGGATTTTTGTATTTAATTAATTGGGCCTTGAAATTGGATTTTGGCTTTTAAAGTTGTCATTGGGCTTGTTGGGCTTTGTTGTACAAAGGTTAGGTTTAGGCAAATGGATTGGATCCAATTGGGCCCAAAACCGCTTCCATAAAGCCCAAATGCGATTTAATAAACCTTTAAAGTTTAATTGGGCCTAATGGCCAAAATGATTTATGGGCTTATGGGGTAAATCCCGGATTGGATTTTGGTTATTCGGTTTGACCCGAGTTGACCAAAAGTCCACGCCTTAAGAAATCAATTAAAAGCCCATTGGACTTTAATTGAATTGACGTTGGAGTAATCGGTCTTTGAGACACGTTGCGATTATATTTGGAATTTAAGTCGTAAAAGGTTTATTATTAAAGTGTAATATTTAAATTGGAATAGATAACGAATTAGAATTGAATGCATATTAAATTGGATTTAATGACGTAGTTTAATTTAATTCGAGAATTCGTACTTTGAGTAATTATTCGCATAACGAGTTTGACTCGATCAAAATCAAATCGTTGTTTGAACATTGGATGATCACTAATTATCAGATTAATTAATTTGATTAGATTGATTGATAACATGCTTGTTGTGAATACTTGGTTGTGATGAATGAATAGTGTATATCGGATGGATATTAGTCGGGTGGGGGTAATTTTGGAATTGTTGTAATAAATTCAATTTATTAAATTGGACCTGCGTGTCCAGCCTTATCACCTCTATTCTATTTGTATTCTCTTCTCATCTATTCCCCTCAATATATATGAGGTTTCTTTAGAAGTGTAGTGTAACGGGTAGAAGTAATACAAGTGCTAGTTATGAGAGAGATAAGAGAGATTTGATCTAGGATCAATGTGTTAAGTATCCATCCGCATATCATTATTGTTTATTTACATATGCGCTTTATTATGTATTTAGAATGCATGTTTAAGGGTGTATGATGATGAGACCTTAACAAAGATAATAAATTGGTAGCCAATTTGCACGCGAAAAACCCTCATCAAATATCATGAGTTTTTCCTTCCATTGAGTGATTCATACTCAAGATCCTAGATTGGCATTGGGTTGTTGGCCAAAGTCAAGCCCTTTGTCCGTCGAAGATGTGTTTGAATCACGAGAGTTTTGTTCTATATTGGTGTCTTGTCCAAGTTGTGGTTTGTTGGCCAAAGTCAAGACCACTTCTTGTCCATCGACATTGATTACGAAGCTTTCCATGGTCAATGGGTCGCGCTTGACTGGGATCATTAAGCTTGTTGTGCCAAAGCCAAGGCTTAGTTGATTCAGAGGAAAAAGGTTAGGCAATACATTGGATGTATTGACATATATAAGATATATGTTAAGGATTTGGATATCCGCCTACTGGATCTAGGAATTGGATTGGATCCAATTGATCTTAGAGATCTACCTAGTTAATATCATACAATTTGTTGGCAAAGTCAAGATTGTGTGTTATTTAACGGGATCCTAGCCCACTAGGAAACACGGTTTCCCGAGTCTCGACAGAGGGTTAGAGGCTCGCCGAAAAAATAGTGGAGGCAAGAATTGAATTTTCAATACTCGTTCAATTACTTGCCATACGCGCTCAATCAAATATCACTCGTCGTTATGATTTAAATATCAGTTAGACTAATATTTAAATTGTTTGTTTTATAATAGTTGGACTATATATTCAAACTATTCAATTATAGTTGATTTATAATTGGATTATAGTATCAATATAATTGATTTTAAACTATTGAATTATAGTTGATTAAATAGTTAGACTATGTAATCATTATAATTAGTACCTTAATATTGATTAAATAGTTGGACTATTAAAAATCAAGATATATTGAAAGATTAGATATTTAAAAACATAATCTTGGATTGAAATGTTTAAATGGTTTAATTTCCAAATTAGGAATAATTTCAGGATGGTCTGGAATGGAAATAAATAATTAAGTTACTTTATTGATAAAATAACATTTATGCCTAAGCCTAGAATTAAGCAATAGTAGAGCATAATCTTTGGAAGATTTATGTGATGATAACTTAAAGTGCTTAATCCACCATACATGTCATAAATCTACGTTAAGATTTAACAAGTATTAAAATTGTAATTAATAACTCTTGGAGAGTTAATGACTATTCTCAAGGAGATAAAGTCAAACTTTACAATTAGGCTAATAGTGCAAGGCGCATTACTTCGATATTCTAGAAACCCAAGGCTTGGCCGAAGGCTTCTGAAATATTGAAAAAGGTAAAGGCAAGATCATTATAATCTTTCGGGAAGATAAAGAACATATCCCAAAATGACTGCTGTTTGGATATGGCAGACATGAAGGAATTAAAGAAAGAGCAAGGCTCTGACTTTAAATATATTCGTCATTATTATGTTCACTACTAGTATTGAAATTGGATTTTAAATACTTAGTGTGGTACATAAAATATATGTATTGATGTTCAGAATCTGCTGTGAGCAGGATACTGACTTCAAGCTGAGGTTAATCTGCGAATCGGAAACGGGACGAAAGTCGCTGTTGTTTCGACCATAGATACCTAAATTTAGGAACTACCTTCGGGAATGTACTTAAATTAGGAAACTGTTATAATGTAACTGGTTAGACTAGAAACATTATCTCTATATCAGTGTTTATTCCATTATGGATAAACCTTTACATTCTAGAACACTAAAGTGTTTCATTATATAAAGATGACATTGAGATAAACACATTAGATGTGAATAACAGCATTTATATTTTGAATATAAATAAAATCTCGAACATATTATAAGACAAATAAATAGCTCTAACTGATTTGATCAGAAAAGACTTAAATGTGGCATTGTTGTCTAGGACACAATAAACAGACTCGTATATCCACACTTTTGAAGAGTGGGTACTAGGACTGATTTGATTATTCAAATAAAGTCTACGAAACTAGTTTCTTAGGTAAAGTACCTAAAATACTATTTACTTGGTAATAGTGATATTGCCATCGATCTGTTAGCCCTATTAGTAGTGAAGTTAGTGGGCCCATATCTAGCTAGGCTAGATGTGGATATGAATATTTCGTAACCTTAACGGGTGTGGCATCACGTTATGGTTATGTGTTACTTTTGAAGAACACAAATCAGAAACTTTTAAAGTTTCGAAACAGATCGGCTAAAGTATTAAACCGTCACGGTAAGACCGAAATGGAAAATACTTAAGCAATAAGTTTCACATATACTTGAAAGAGTATAGTATTCTTTCAAATGAGGACTCCTCCCGTGACACGTCAGTTTGACGGTGTGTCCGTACGGAGAAAAGAATTTTGTTGGACATGATAAGGTTTTCATGAGTCGCTCTGAGCTACCATTTCCTTCAACGGATATGCATTAACAGTGCAAAACTTATTTAGAATAAGTTCCATGAAAATCAATATGACAGAATTCATATTGGACATCAACTGGAAAGAAACTGGGTTTCGCATTTCTGTAGATTTGGGTATGCTGGGCATATGTTTGGATGATACCAAACTATAATCTAAATCGGATAAGTGCCAAATGTAGGTTATCCTAGAGAAAACCATAAGTATAGTACTTATACAACTCACTAGAGAACAATTGTAATTGTTGCTCACCATGCGGTCTTCCTTAGAGGAATACCGATATGCAGTGGTAAGTGGGAGGACAGTAAAACTCGATGAAAATCGGAGTAATACTGTTCAAGGCATGAAGTCCTTAATGGAACACAAACTGTTCATCAAGGATGAACATATACCATTAATCTTTGTATACACAAGACCGCGTAGATCAGAGAGAGAGTCAGAAAACAACCTAGGTATGGGTTTCTGATCTCACCTCATAAAGATGTCAATCTTATTGAGAAAGACCCAACTACGTATGAGGAAGTGATACAAGGTATCGACTCCCTTTTATGGCAAAGTGCCATGATTCCGAAATGGATTCCATGTAAAACAACTATGTTATAATACTAGTTGATGTACCATAAGGCATTGTGCCTATAGGTATTGTATAAGTCTTCAAGGAAGACATACATGGAAGGCAACATGCCAACGTACAAAGCTAGGCTTGTAGCGGAAATGTATCGTTATCAATATTGTGTTGATTACGGTTCAACCTTTTACCTGTTGCCACGGTAAATCCATTTGGATAATGCTTGCTGTAGCTGCACGTTTCATTTATGTAATGTGTCAATTAAAGATCAAAATCGCTTTCCTTAAACGGAAACCTTTTGGAGGATGTTTATAACATCCTGATGATTTTGTCGTACCTAAACCAGCAAACTAGGTTTGCGTGTTGTTCGATCCATGTTTGGATTGAAGCAAACATAAAGTTCTTGGAACTATTGTTTTGATGTAATCATGATAGTCAATGATTTGATTCAAAACAGAATGATTCTTGTGTATATGAGAGGGTTAGTGGGAGCGCACAGACAGTGGCTGTCCTTAAAATAATGATAATATAATATATTCATTTCTTGGAAATGATATTCCCATAAAATGATCGGTGAAAGCTTGGTTTTCAAGAGAAAATTCTCCGTAGAATTCTCGGGAGAAACAACATTTATTCTGGGAATAAAGATCTACTAGGATAGATTTAATTGTTAAAACTCTCTTGGAAATTGTACATTAAAATGTACGCGACCTGGTGTCTCATATGCTTTGAGCATATGGATTCACAATCAGGCCAATCCAAGTGATAGTCACTTGATTGATGTTAAGAACATCCGTTAGAATCTTAGAGATCTAAGGATGATGTCTTAATCTGTGGAGAATGAGAACTTGAAGTGACTGGGATCACTACTGCAAGTTTCCAAACCGATAAAATGACTAAAAGTCGCAAACGGTACTATACAGTTTGAATAACGGTACAGTGAGCTGGAAATCTTCCAAGCAAGATACTGTTACCGAATAAATAACAAATGCGGATTATTGCTGCAGCTGAGGCACCAATAGAAGCCATCAGGGTCAAAAAAAAATCTAATTGGATTAGATATAGTTCTGTTAGCGGCTGAGCTGGGCGTCAGCACAGGCTAAAGAATTAATGGTCTCATCGACAATCCAGATACATACTTCAACTATTCATCTGATTCGTTCGGATCATACATCATGGTGATATGATGATCGAATAAATCGCGTCAGACGATAATCATATAAATCCGCTGACGAAAGCAGTTTCTCAACAATTTGAGCCAACCGTACATAGTTCGGGTGTTAGGCACTCGAGTGACTGGCTAAAGGCCAAGTGGGAGATTGTTGGACAGTTATGACCCATAGCGTCACTATTTGTAGAGATCATAGTGTTGTTGTACAAATTAACTATGTAACAAAGGAGATTACACTCTTATCATTTGTGATTAGATCACCTTAGATATATAAATGATGGGAGGTCCTTATGATTTGTTCCTAGATTGGAATGATATGAGACAGTATCAATCAACGAAGGATAAATCATTGAACATCCCTAGTCAGAGCATTGTCGAGATTGGACATCGATAGATGCGTAAAAGACTAGTATTACACTTGTGCGTGTTATGTGAGACATAACGGCATAGTTCTCGTATATCTGGGTATTGGATACTCAGGCAAGTGTAATAGGAGGTTGTGTTCACCGATGGTACGGGAAACAGCTTCGCTCTGGATTAGACCACCGCAGAATCCCATTGGTAGTATGACCTTGTGTCTATGAGAGTCTGCAATCAGGGTAGGTGTATTTGGTCTTAACTTGAGACTTGCACCGCTAATACTTGCGACAATCAAAGTACTTTAGTTGAGGTCGTCCAGGGCTTTAACAGGTTCTGTGTACGCCGATGCTGGGTATATTGAGAATCGTAGTGTATTGGGTGTGATGTCAAGATGGAAGTGTCACTCGAGTCATATGGAGAATATGGTCACGTAGGATACGGTATTAGTGCTCTTATATGCTGCGCAGCTATCGGGATATTATGACTCGGTCATGTATATCCGATTATAGAGACTAGTTACCAGACATCTGACATGTGCTTCGTACGGGGCAAACACATATCCAGCCCCAGGCCTAGCACGTGATCATCCGATACTGGATCGAAATACGCAATACTACGTATACTACGCCTGATATAGATCACATATTCCTGTAAGGATATTTTCGGAGAATTGGGTAGGCATGGCGCTTTGCTAGAGGCCAACCTTGTCTTGTAAATCGATAAAACATAATACTTGGTACTTACGTGTTCGGATAGTCTGACGACCGAATTTACTGCCAACATATCTGGAGATCTCATGGGTCGCTTCCCATGATACACACCGATGACGTATGACTCGCATTATATATTAATCTTAGATTAATTTGAAGAGAGAGAAAATTAATCTGGGATTAATTACGGAGATATTTTATCTAGGATAAAATATCAATTTAAAGAGAGAGAACGATTAATTTGGAATTAATCAATAAATAATATATTCGATATATTAAACGAAATTGGATTTCGATTAGGAATTAAAATTAGATTTTAATTCGGGCACTTGAATTAATTTAGAATTAATTCTCGAGCGACGTGATTAGTAAATTGGATTTATTAATGAGGCATCGTGAAAATCGTTAATTTAGAATTATCGAAACCGAGCTCGGAATGTGTTTGCGAAGTTACGTCGATTTTGAATCACGTGCCGCAAGTCGCATCGCAAATCACATCGCAAGTCATAAAAGTCAAAACACTTTTGGAAAAGTAACTTTGACTCTTTGACTTTGACCTTTGAGATTTGGGGGGAAAATTTGGGGGGAAAAGATTTTGACTTTTTGGAAAAGTGAAATGCTTTTCCTTTTCACCTTTTACCAAGGGTAAAAGAATTAAATAAACATTTACATTTGTTTTATTGTTTTTAAAAGGCATAAAATAAATGGTAAATGCTTTAGTATTATTTGGAAAATATATAAGTAAAGTGTTGGACACCTTTTCCCTTAACCAAAAAATCACAAAATCTCTTCTCTTTCTTTCAACCTTGCTCACGCCCAAAGGCAGTGGACTGCACTGTTTTAGGCGTGAATGATGATGGTTTTTGGGCAAGTTTTGTGGCAAAATTGCCAAGTGCTAGCACACCGAGAGTTATACGAAGGTGTTAGGGAAACCCACCCACGAGCCGGGAATCGTTTGACGAAGATTGGAGCTCGAAATCTTGGATTCTTGAAGACTCAAAACTGAAATTTTTGAGCAGTGGACTGCATACAGTGGGCGCCACTTTGAAGGACCAAAACTTGAAGTTTTGTTCATTGTTTCGTCTCAACCGATCAATGTAAGTGTTCCGTAACTTCTTTGATATGTATTTCACACATCTTCATGCTTGTTTGATGATCTTGGGACCTAGAATAAAACCAACAGAATCGCCACTCTCTCGGATAATATTTTCTTATAAGAGTAGTATTCCAGTTCACGGGTTGATATGTGTGATAAGTGCTTGAGATTGTGGCCACAACAGAAGAATAATTTATGTTCGATTGAAATAGAACGACCATCTGATCGGAGGATAATTTATGTTCGATTAATTATTACGATTCATTTCATGTCCAACTTGAGGGGAACCCAATAGATCACACACAACAAAGTCGAAATCAATGGTTAACGGTGCACAATACAAATATAACAGCATATATGATTGCTGTAGGAATTGTTCATAAATGGTTCAATGCGTTTAATTATTGAACAGATTATTTATGAGATTCCAAAGTGGATTAGGGATTGATGAATGGCGATAGGGGCACTTTGGGAATTGGAAAAACGAATACAAAAATAAATAAATAAATAAATAGTATTTGATAAATAAAAATATTTAAAAATATTATAGTAGTATAGAGTTTTCATTTTAGATAGTATAATACTTGTGTTTCTAATAAAGCAAATTTATACGGAAATGTTTCAATTTTACTTCAAAAATTAAATTAATTTTAATCAATAATACTTGATGAAAAATATATGTTTCTTTTACTAATTTAATCATTAACTTTCCTTCATATAGAAATGCAAATGGGTGATCTCATTAATTAGTAATTAAGTGGTTTCTTGCATTGGTTAGATATAATGAGGATTAATTTTTAATTCTCATGAAGTTAAAATCATGACTCCCCCTTAAAGAAGACCAAGAAAATAGAGATTAAAAGAAAGTTCCAATGAAGAATGTCAACAAAAGTATGAAATCAATGGTAAAAATTTTGAAAGAGCAAAAACATACTTTACATATTATTGATTAGACATGCAATTGCGCAAATTGGCAAATAAATGAAAGTGAAAGTTAAAGGATGGAATAACATTTGCACAAATCATTCGTGGAAGTGGATTTGATGCTCCTTTTCTAAAAGTAAACCCTAAGTTGCATAAAAAAAAATTTTCCTTGCACTGAGACCAAGTTTAAAAAATAAAAAATAAAAATAAAAATAAAAATAAAAATAAACCAACCAATGAGTTTTGGAACCAAAATGGAGCATACCGGTTAGCTAACCGGCATACCGGTCATCATACCGATCAATAATCTAGTTGGTCTATGCTTAATCTTCAACGACATTATTCATATAGCCGTTTAATTTACAGAACCGGTATACCGACCCCTGTAGACCGACATACCGTTCTTAGGACATAGAATTGTTATAATTTTTCATCTTTACTATATATTGAGTCCGAATTTCATTTTTGGCAAGTTTTTTTTAACCTTCTAACCTTTCTTTCAAGGTAAAAATAAAGAGACAAATAAATCTTATTATTCATTTACTCTCTTCATAATTAAAGCTCACTACATACATCTTCATATCATTTTAGAGAGCTTGGAATACTTAGGTTAGAAACTCCCACCTTTAATCTTCTTTATCTATTGTGAGTACCCAAATTATGTTGTAATCTTCTATTCTTAAACATTTGAGATAGTGAAATCTCTTGTTGAGTTGGAATACTCAAGAGGGTGATATTGTTGTAAACCATTTGGAGTGAGCCTATGAAAAAAAACTCTCATTGTAAAGGTTTGGAGTGAACCTATGGGATAAAACTCTTGGTTATGAGTAAGCCAGAGAAAACTCATGGTGTAAAGTGTGGAATCACTTGTGCATAATGCAAGGTTTCAAGTGCAACTTGGAGGAGTAGACGTAGGCATTGTTGGCAGAACCATTATAAATCTCGATATCAATTTCTCTAACCCTTACTCCTTTTATTTATCGCAAGTTTTACTTTATATTTGTATATTATTTAGAAACTTGTATTTAGGCATTGTAGGCAGAACCATTATAAATCTCGATATCAATTTCTCTAACCCTTACTCCTTTTATTTATCGCAAGTTTTACTTTATATTGTATATTGTTTAGAAACTTGTATTGGTAATTCATTGTTGAATTCATTAATTGTAGAAATTGAACACTAAGCTTAATTGTTAAAGTTACTAATTAAGTGATTTAAAATCGAAAACTCTCATTGTAAAGGTTTGGAGTGAACCTATGGGACAAAACTCTTGGTTGTGAGTGAGCCACGGAAAACTCATGGTATAAAGTGTGGAATCACTAGTGTATAGTAGAAAGCTTCAAGCGCAGCTTGGAGGAGTGGACTTAGGCATTGTTAGCCGAACTACTTTAAAACTTTGTGTCAATTTCTCTAATCCTTACTCATTTTATTTATCGCAAGGCTACTTTATATTTTTATATTGTTTAGAAACTTATATTTGGTAATTAATTGTTGAATTCATTAATTGTAGAAATTGAACACTAAGCTTAATTGGTAAAGCTACTAACTAAGTGGCTTAAAATCGAAAAGATTTTTAATTCCGCAATATTTGGCTAATACCCAATTCACCCTCCTCTATGGTATAGAGAATTTTTGTTTGAGTGCTTGTAGGCAATTTTATTTGATATCAGAGCTTTGACTTATCGCAAAGGATTTGACCATCCGAGAATAGATAATATGAAAACTACAAGTAATATATCAATGAACCTTGCTAAGGGATTTTGAACAAATAGACCTATGTTCTACATCGGAATCGAATATAATTATTGGAAGATGAGGATGTTGAACTACCTCATTGGCGTTGATGTGCAATCATTCAAAGTGATCAATAAAATGCCAATGAAAAAAGATAGTAAGGTGTGGATTTTCCAAAACCGTAATCCGAATGGACCGATGAGGACTACATGGAAGCCTCCAATAATGCAAAGGCTCTCAATCATTTACTTTGCGCAATTGATCGGAGCCGAATCAGCAAACTTCTGGAATTGGAATCGTCTATGAATTATGGAAATCGTTGGAGATTAATGAAAGGGAACTAGCCAAGTTAAAGAATCCAAGATCAACAGGTTCATATGCGAGTTGGATAACTTCAAGATGGAAGCCGATGAAAAGGTTAAGAAGATGATTTCAAGATTCACCATGATTATAAATCAACTAATTGCTTTAGGAAAAAAACATTAGTACACGTGGTCAAGTAAAGACGATCCTTAGGTCGCTTCCTAAGGAATATAGAATTTGTACCTCTTCCATCAAAGAATCAAATTATTTATTGAATTATTAATTGTAGAAATTGAACACTAAGCTTAATTGGTAAAACTACTAACTAAGTGTCTAAAATCAAAAAGATTTTTAATTCCGCAATATTTGGCCAATACCCAATTCACACCCCCTCTCTTGGGTATATAGATATTATTGTTTGAGTGCTTATAGGAAATTTCAGTTTTCTTATAGATTTTGAATTGATATTATTGTTTGGGTATATATATATATTAACGTTGGAAAGCCTGCATGCTAAACCAATCGATCCGAACTTAATCGGAATCAGTAAAACCATCAGCTGCCTCATGCTCTTACAAGAAATGCACTCTCAAACTCGAATCCAAGAACTGGCAACCAATCTTAAACCCTTTGCCACCAAGCCACACCTCTTGGGGCAATATTCTATATAATTACTAAAGAATTAATGCAAGAATCTGTAATGAGAATTTATTACATTGTATTAGGGACTCGGCATTTGTATTGTTGAGTTACCACTTACCAAAGCATTCTCATTATTGACCCCATGACATACATAAAAAAAAAATCCGTGTGAACTTGTAGGTTCTCACAATTAAGTGATACTGTCCTCTTCGAGAGGTGTTGACGCCAAGTGTTAAAAATCATAATGTCTAGATATTATGGAACAAATCCAAATTAAAAACACCAAGAATATATTCATACATGCATTACTAGTCAAATGATTCAATTACATACACAATGAAATGAAAGCATAATATCACAACCCTATTGTACCTTGTTCATTACAGAGAATTTGCCAAAAATACACTTAGTGTAACAACCGATAGTTCTGCTACTATTACATTATAATACCATGGTATTGCGGGACGAAGCTATCATAACATAAATTAATTTGGGACACAGATATACTTATGGAACAACTTTGGGGGCAATCAATAAATTCTTCGGAAGTCCGATACGAGATTCTAAGATATTCCATTCCGGTTAGCCCATGGTATTTGGACCGTAAATTTTTCATACGAATTCTGATTTTTATGAATTTTATATCATCGGAAAGCTAAGATCTAGATCTACAACTTTCACGTTTAATAGGTTTCCAAATTTGGACCTGAAATAGGTCAAAAACGTAAGTCAAAAATTCAGATGAATAATAATTTCGGGCTCAATTGTAAAAATCTCAAACTTTCCACAAACTTCTACACTTTTCTCCAATTATCCAAAAATACCTAGTATATGAAGGAGACACTATTCATAAATACTCAAAAAGTGGAAACAAAATGAGAAGAGAAAGCAAAAACGTGGGGATGGAGAAGAGAAGAATGAAGAATGAAGAAGGAAAAAGAAAA
This sequence comes from Zanthoxylum bungeanum, assembly GCA_019454045.1. NCBI lineage: Eukaryota > Viridiplantae > Streptophyta > Magnoliopsida > Sapindales > Rutaceae > Zanthoxylum > Zanthoxylum bungeanum. The sequence goes on along the minus strand of SKCR01047006.1, from coordinate 10,972 downwards.
GAAGAATAGAAGAAGGAAAAAGGAAAAAGGAAGAAGAAGAAGTGCTAATCAATCATTCATCAATCTAAGAAGAAGAAAAGATACCATGTGGGCTTGAGGAATGAAGAAAAGTCAAAACAAAGAAGGTAAAAGACTTGACCCATGAACTTTGTTGTTAAATTTTAGAAACATGATGATAGAATAAGGATGTTGGGATGATTATTATGTAGGTGATTGGGATGTGTTGATGATTGAGATGAAAATTGTGTGATTAATAATATGGATTGAAAATTGTTAAGTTTTGGGTTTAATCATATGGAGTTTTTGGAATAGATTGAAAGTTAGTTGTTGATGAGATTGTAACGATCGATAGTTTTCACTACTGCATACAGTGGTACTGTTACGTACGGGATGACGGCACATAAAATAAATTATGTTGAGACTTAAATATACTTATGGAATGACTTTGGGGACAATCGGTAAATCCCTCGAAGTCCCGGGTCGAGACTGTACAATGTTCCCCTTTGGACAGCCTATGGTATTTGGGGCGTAACTTTTTCATGCAAACTTCGATTTTTATGAATTTTATATCTTCGAAAATCTGAGATCGAGACCTACAACTTCCGCATTGAATATTTTTCCAAAATTCGAGCAGAAATAGGAAAAACAATACAAGTTAAAATTTCGGATGAATAGTGATTTCAGGGTCAAATGCAAAAATCTTAAGTTTTCTACAAACTTCTACACTTTTCTCCAACCTTACAATTATCATACAACCCCACTATATAAAGGACTCACTATTCACTATTTCACAAAAATTAAATGAAATAAAAAAGAAAATAAAGAAGAAGACGTGATGAGAGGAAGAAAAGAGAGAAGAAGAAGAATGAAGAATGAAGAAGAATGAAAGAAAGAAAGAAGAGAAGAGAGGGAGAAGCAAAGAAGCTTGCGCATCCATGGAACTTAAGTAAGAGTTGAGAATCCAACAAAAATAAGGTAATGAAACTAAACCCAAGTTATGAGATTTTGGCAAATTGATGTTATGGTAGTTGTAGTGGCATGTTATGTGTTGCATATTAGTAGTAAAGAAATGAGTTAGGGAGTTAAGTGTTTGAGTTTGAAAAGTTTAAAGTTTGATTTAAGAATAATGGATTTGTGATTAAATGAGTGAGTAGTTAATGATGATAACTTGGTAGTTTAGTATGTGTGGAATTGATGTGATTTGTTGGATTGTGCATTGGAAGTGATATGGAAGTATTAAAGATGTTTTTGGGTGAGAAACGCATGAGGAAAAAAATATAGAAACCTGGATTCAGGTATGCGTCGCGATGTAGGAAGAGCTCGTTTCACGACGTGTGCTGGAATTCACGGGAAGCTTCTGGATGTTGCGCATTGCGACGCGCAAGACCTTTGTGTCGCGACGCGAAGACATAAATTCCGACAAATTGATTTTAAACCATTCATGTTCCACCCCAACGGGTTAGAGGTCGCCCTATGGGTATTGTATCAGTCCGTAATTACACAATACATCATGATATAAGATAATACGATTTGAAATGATATAAGTACTTGAGTGGACGAATTTAGTTTATTTCGGAATATGTTCCCAAGCCCAGTTCTAACCAAGATTGTCAGTTTTAGATTATCGCAGGAACCAAAATTCCTTCAGCAATCGAGTAATACCGGCCAGATTCCAAAACAGTGAGTGGACCTCTTTTCTCAAACTGATTTTGTTAAGTTTTGAAATTCAGACTTACTTTTTCTGCTTTTATGGCGTTAGCCATTTATTTAACAGTTATGTTTTTATTCAGCATATTTAAGAAATGATTCAAGTTACATTTGAGAAAGAAATGTTTTTTTTTAAGAACGTGTATTATGTTTTTCGGGGAATGAGGGAAAAACTCACCCCATTATGCAACTTGAAACAATTGGAATTGACGGACAGAGACATGTGCACATGTAGAGGACTGAGGGGACGGCGATACGTAACGCCCTCAGATCCTAAAGCAGGGCTAGGGGGACGATGATATGTAATGCCCCTAGACCCTAGAGAGCTTGGGTGGTAGCATAGATCCTCACCTCCATTTCTGATTTTTTGGCTTGGGGGATGGTGATATGTAACGCCCCAAGACCAGCAGTTTCAAAGACAGTAGTGGCATGTTTTGGGGGACGGCGATACGTAAGGCCCCAAAGTCATGGATTTGCACTGCTGGCTAAAATTAGGTGTAAGTGTTCCTAGAACATGCCAAGATCGTCTAAGAGTGATTCGTGTGTGAATTATCAAGAGAGTTACGGAATACTCACATTGATTGGTTGAGGAGATTTCAAAAAATCCTTCTTTGTTGGATGTGTTGGAAGCTTCGGAGCTTGAAATCGAGTTCCATACTCTCGGGTGAGTTTCCCTATCACATTGATTCACTCCTTTAAGTGCTAGCTTGAACAAGAATTGAAAGAAAATTTTTCTCCTTCAACGAGCTATGCATTCGGCAATTGAGAGGGAGGAGGGAGAGAGAGAAGTGTTTTTCTTATGTTGTGTGTTTCTTTACAAAAACTAAATGATGTAATTGTTTTCCAAAAACAAAAACAAGGTTGGTTAAAAGTAAGTGGTTTTATGAAAACCATTCACTTTAGCCAACTACCACCATCACCTTTGACAAGTGATGTGACTAGTGGGTCCCACACTTAAATTCAAAATTCAAGTTGGGTGGCTCAACACACTTCGGGCTCTGTTTCGTTTAATCCAATTAAACGAATTTTCCGTCGCGACGTAATTAAATCCAATTTAATTAAATAATAATGCCTCGTAAAATTATTACGAAAGTCGCTTGCCAATTAATTCTAAAATAATTTGTTCGCTTGAATTAAAATCCAATTTTAATTCCTCGTTGAAATCTAATTTCAATTAATATATCTAATATATTATTTTAGCCCAATTAAAAAAATTAAATAGTAAAATCTAATTTCACTATTAAATTTACTTTACCGATTAATTCAAAATTAATCGCGTACTCTCTTCTCGACGAATTTAATCCCAGATAAATTCTTGTCGCAATTAATCTCAGATTAATTCTTTCTCTTTTAATTAATCTCAAATTAATTCATTGCCGTAATTAATCCCAGATTAATTTTCTATTTCATAATTAATCCCAGATTAATTTTTTGTTCGAGTCAAATCTCAACGGTGAATCTTCGGTAAGCGACCCAAGAGATCCCTAGATATGTTGGCAGTAAATAAGGTCATCGGACTATCCGAATACGTGCGTATCCGGTACCACGTTCTTACCGATTTACAAGACATGGTTGGCTTCTAGCAAAACATTGTGCCTACCCAATTTTCCATAAATATACTTTAAAGGAATATATAATCTTTGTCAGGCGTAGCATACGTAGTATTGCGTATTACGATCCAGTATCAAAATGTCAGATGCTAGGCCTAGGGCTGGAATTTTCTGCCCCCTATGAAGCATATATCGGATCAGAGGTAACTTGTCCCTATAATCGGATAATCATGACCTTTTCATATTATCCCGATAGCTGCCGCATACAAGAGTACCAGTTTCATATTATGCGTGATCATCATCTCCATATGACTGAAGTGATACTTCCATCTTGACATCACACCCAATACACTACGATTCTCAATATACCCAGAAGAGGCGTACATAGAACATGTTAAAGCCCCGGATGACTAAAACCAAAGTATACTGATTGTCGCAAGTATTAGCGATGCAAGTCTCTAGTTAAGACCAAATACACCGACCCTGATTCGGATTCCCATAGAACATAGTCATACTACCAATGGGATTCCGAGGGGTCTATCCAGAGCGAAGCTGTTTCCGTACCATCGGTAAACAGATCCTCCTATTACACTTGCATGAGTATCCAATACCCAAATATATAAGAACAATGATGTTATGCCTCCATAATGCGCACAAGTGCAATACTAGCCTATTCCGCATTATCGATGTCCAGTCTCGATAATACTACGACTATGGATATTTAATGATTAAACCTTAGTGGATTAATATTGTCTCATATCTTATTAATCTGGTACTAATCATATGGACTTTTATCATTTATTTATCTAGGTAATCCAATTAAAAATGATAAAAGAGCAATTTCCTTTGTCACATAGTTAATTTGTACAACAACGCCATGTTCTGTACAAATAGTGATGCTATAGGTCATAATTGTCCAACAATCTCCCACTTTGCCTATAGTCAATCACTCAAGTTTCTAACACCTGACTATGTACGGGTTGCTCAAATTTCTGCTGAGAAACAGCTTTCGTCAGCGGATTTGCAATGTAATCATCTGATGTGTTTTATTCGATCATCACATCGCCACGATGTATGATCCGACGAATCAGATGAAATAGTCGAAGTATATATTTGGATCATTGATGAGACCGTGGTTCTTTAGCCTATGATGTAGCCTAGCTCAGCTGCTAACAGAACTACTCCTAATCCAATTAGGATTATATAGATCCAAAATGCTTCTTTTGTTGCCTCAGCTGCAGCAATGTTATGCTTTTGTTATTTATTCGGCAACAGTATCTTGCTTCAAAGATTTCCAACTCACTGTTCCGTTATTCAAACTAAATATGTACCCTTATTCCGACTTAAGTCGTCTTTGTCGGTTTGGAAACTTGCGGCGATGAACCTAGTCACCTCAAGTTCTCCTTCCCCATATTTCCAGAAAGCATCCTTAGTTCGTCCAAGATACTCAAGGATGTTCTTTACATCAATCCAGTGACCATCACCTGGATTGGTCTTATAGCGTCTACACATGCTCAAAGCATATGAGACATCAGGTCACATAAATTTCAAAAACGTACGAACACTGAGAGAGTGTTGTCAGCAGCTTTCTAGATCTATCCCAGTAGATTTTTATTCCTAAAATAAAGCCTGGTTCTCTCAGGTATTCTATGGAGAATTTTAATGAAAGCCAAGCTTTCACCGATAATATTATGGGAATGTTATTGCTAAGAAGCAATACATCATCAACTTATAGGACATTCATTATCAGTGCGCTCCCACTAACCTTCTTATATACCCAAGAATCATATTCGTTTTGAATTAAATCATATACCATTATGATTACATCAAAACGCTGGTTCCAAGAACACTATGCTTGCTTCAATCCATAAATGGATCGATTAACTTGCAAACCTTGTTTGCATGTTTCGGTATGGCAAAACCGTCAGGATGTTGTAAATATCCTCCAAAAGGTTTCTGTTAAGGAAAGCGGTTTTGACGTCCATATGTTATATTTCATAAATGAAATATGCAGCATAAGCAAGCATTATCCAAATGGATTTAATCATGGCAACAAGTGAAAAAGTTTCATCTTTATCAACACAATGTTGATGACGATACCCTTTCGCTACAAGCCTAGCCTTGTACGTTTATATGTTGCCATCCATGTATGTCTTCCTTGAAGTCTTATTTAGTACCAATAGGCACAATGCCTTCTAGTACATCAACCAGTGTCCAAACTTAGTTGGTATACATGGAATCCATTTCGGACTTCATGGCACTTTGCCATAAAGGAGTCGATACCTTGTATCACTTCCTCATACGTAGCCGATTCATCTTCCTCAATAAGATTGATATCTACATGAGGTGAGATCAGAAACCCATACCTCCCAGGTTGTTTTCTGACTCTCTCCAGTTGGGTTTCTAATATAGTCCCAAGATCATTCAAGCAATGAAAATATGTGAATACAATAAAGAAGTATGGCGGAATCATACTTACAATGAGCGGATGTTGAGGACGATGAACACAAAAAAAAAATTTGCTCCTCCATGAAGCTCTCGGCCAAGCCCAAATTTGTGCTCCTCCAAGATTCGGTCAACCTCCTATTTGTGCTCCATGGATGATCTTCAAGCTCCAAGCTTTGAGAATGAATTCCATGCTCATGAATGGGTTTCCCTATCACCTTTATAAGACTCCTAATGTGTGCTAGCACTTGTGAAAATTTGCAAAAAATCTTCACATTTTCTTGTTGTAGTTCTCGGCCAAGCCAATAACTTGAGAAGAAAATGGGCCTTGGCCGAATATGAGGGAGAGAGAGAGAGAAGAGCAAGTTGTGTGTTGGTTTTTGTATTTTTTTTTTCTAAAAACATATACCAAAAATCCTAACCAAAAAAGGTAAAAGCTTTTCCAAAAACTTAAAACAATTTTGGAGGCAAAATTGCAATTATTGCCCACAACCACCGCCATCATGAATAGTGACTGGTTGTCAATCACCTAAAGGTGACTTGACATCCATCACTTAAAGTGACAGGTGATGTGATGCGTGATGTGACTTGTGGGCCGCCCTTAATTCGAAATCCGAGTGGGCCCACAAACACACCCGGGCACGGGTTCCCTAATTCCGAATTAACGAATTTTCTGTTGCGACGTAATTAAATCAAATTTAATTAAATAATTATGCCTAGCAAAATTACTATTCATGTCGCTAGCGAATTAATTCTAAATTAACTCGCTTGCCCGAATTAAAATCTAATTTTAATTCCGCGTCGAAATCTAATTTCGTATAATATATCAAATATATTATTTTATCGATTAATTCCAAATTAATCGTTCTCTCTCTATAAATAATATTTTATCCCAGATAAAATATCTCCGTAATTAATCTTAGATTAATTTTCTCTCTTTTATAATTAATCCCAGATTAATAATGTGCGAGTCATACGTCATTTGTGAATCTTCGGGAAGCGACCCATGAGATCCCCGGATATGTTGGCAGTAAATCCGGTCGTCGGACTATCCGAACACATACGTACCTACTACTACGTTTTTACCGATTTAAAAGACATGGTTGGCTTCTAGCAAAGCACTGTGTCTACCCAATTCTCCAGAAATATTCTTAAAGGAATATGTGATCCATATCAGGCGTAGTATACGTACTATTGCGTATTGCGATCCAGTATCGGATGTCACGTGCAAGGCCTGGGGCTGGAATTGTGTTTATCCCGTACGAAGCACATATCGGATCTCTGGTAACTAGTCTCTATAATCGGATAAACATGACCTAGTCATAATATCCCGATAGCTGCAGCATATTAGAGCACCAGTTCCGTATCCTACGTGATCATCATCTTCACTATGACTGAAGTGATACTTTCATCTTGACATCACACCCAATACACTACGATTCTCAATATACCCAGAAGAGGCGTACTCAGAACCGGTTAAAGCCCTGGACGACCAAAACCAAAGTATATTGATTGTCGCAAGTATTAGCGGTGCAAGTCTCAGGTTAAGACCAAATACACCTACCCTGATTCGGACTCCCATAGACACACAGTCATACTACCAATGAAATTCTGAGGGGTCTATCCAGAGCGAAGCTGTTTCCGTACCATCGATAAACATAACCTCCTATCACACTTTCATAAGTATCCAATACTTAAATATATGAGAACTATGTCATTATGCTCCCACAACGCGCACAAGTGCAATACTAGTCTAATCCGCATTATCAATGTCCAATCTCGATAATACTATGACTAGGGATATTTTAATGATTAAACCTTATTGGATTAATATTGTCTCATATCTTATTAATCCGGAACTAATCATATGGACTTTTATCATTTATATATCCCAGTAATCCAATTACAAATGATAAAAGAGCAATTTCCTTTGTCACATAGTTAATGTATACAACAACACCATGTTCTGTACAAATAGTGATGTTATGGGTCATAATTATCCAACAATCTCCCACTTGGCCTATAGCCAATCACTCAAGTGTCCTACACTTGAACTATGTACGGTTCGCTCAAACTTCTGCTAAGAAAATATGCTTTCGTTAGCGGATTTACAAAGTTATCATCTGATGCGATTTATTTGATCATCACATCGCCACGATGTATGATCCGAACGAATCAGATGAATAGTTGAAGTATATACTTGGATCGTTGTTGAGACCATTAATTCTTTATCCTGTTTGTAGCCTAGCTCAGCTGCTAACAGAACTACTCATAATCTGATTAGGATTATTTAGATCCAAATGGCTTCTATTGCTGCCTCAGCTGCATCAATATTCCGCTTTTGTTGTTTATTCGGTAACAGTATCTTGCTTGGAAGATTTCTAGCTCACTGTTTCGTTATTCAAACTGTATAATATCATTATTTCGACTTACAGTCGTTATTGTCGGTTTGGAAACTTGCAGCAGTGAATCCAGTCACTTCAAGTTCTCATTCTCTATAGCTTAAGAAAGCATCCTTAGATCATCTAAGATACATAAGGATGTTCTTAACATCAATCCATTGACTATCACTTGGATTGGCCTGATTGTGACTCCATATGCTCAAAGCCTATGAGACACCAGGTCATGTACATTTCTTTCAATGTACGAGTTCTCGGAGAGTATCAACAACTTTTAGATCTATTCCAGTAGATCCTTATTCCTAGAATAAAGGTTGTCTCTCCCAAGAATTCTATGGAGAATTTTCATGAAAACCAAGCTTTCACCGATTGTATTACGGGAATGTCATTTCCAAGAAATGATACATCATCATTATTTAGGACAGTCACTTTCAGTGCGCTCCTACTAACCTCCTTATATACACAAGAATCATTTTCGTTTTGAATTAAATCATATACCATTATGATTACATCAAAACTATAGTTCCAAGAATGCAATGTTTGCTTCAATCCACAAATGGATCGAATAACCTGCAAACCTTGTTTGCTCGTTTTGGTACGATAAAACCGTCAGGATGTCATAAACATCCTCCAAAAGGTTTCCGTTTAAGGAAAGCGATTTTGACGTTCAGCTGCCACATTTCATAAATGAAACATGCAGCATCAGCAAGCATTATCCAAATGGATTTAACCATGGCAACGAGTAAAAGGTTTCGTCGTAATCGACACAATGTTGATAACGATACATTTTCGCTACAAGCCTAGCTTTGTACATTGGTATGTTGCCATCCATGTATGTCTTCCTTGAAGACTAATATAGTACCAATAGGCACAATGCCTTCTGGTACAACAACCATTGTCCAAACTTGGTTGGGACATCATGGCACTTTGCCATAATAGGGAGTCGATACATTGTATCACTTCCTCATATGTAGTCAATTTGTCTTCCTCAATAAGATTGACATCTTCATGAGGTGAGATCAGAAACCCATACCTCTCAGGTTATTTTCTGACTCTCTCCGACTTACGCGGTTCTTGTGTATTCGAAGATTGTGGTACAGTTTCATCCTTGATAAACTGTTTGTGTTCCATTAAGGAATCGGTGCCTGGAACAGTATTACTCCGATTTTCATCGAGTTTTACTTTCCTCCCACTTACCACTGCATATAGGTATTCCTTTTAGGAAAACCGCATGGTGAGCAACAATTACATTGTTCTCTTGTGAGTTGTATAAGTACTATACTTTGGTTTCCCTAGGATAACCCATAAATTAGCCACTTATCCGATTTGGGTTCTAGTTTGGTATCATCCAAACATATGCCTAGCATTCACAAATCTTCAGGAATGAGAAAACCCAGTTTCTTTCCTGTTCATATCTAATATGAAGTCTGTCTAACAGATTTTTATGAAACCTTATTCAAAATAAGTATTGCATTGTTAAATGTGTATCTCTTGAAGGAAAATGGTAGCTCAGAGCGACTCATGATTAACCTTATCATGTCCAACAAAATTCGGTTTCTCAGTTCGGACACACCGTCAAATTGAGGTGTTCCGAGAGGAGTCCACTGTGAAAGAATACTATACTCTTTCAGGTATATGAGAAACTTATTGCTTAAGTATTTTCCATCACAGTCCAATCGTGATGTATTAATACTCTAGCCGATCTATCTAACTTCGTGTCCAAACTCTTTGAATTTATCAAAAGTTTCTGATTCGTGTTTCAAAAGAAACACATAACCATAACGCGATGCCACATCCGTAAAGGTTACGAAGTATTCATATCCACCTCTAGCCTAGCAAGATATGGGCCCACTTACGTCACTATGAACAAGGGCTAACAGATCGGTGGCACTTATACTTTTACCAACTAAAAGGTGTTTTAGGCACTTTGCCTAATAAACTAGATTCGTAGACATCATTTGAATATGATCAAATATGTCCTAGTATCCACTCTTCAAAAGTGTAGATATACGAGTCTTGTTTAAAGTGTCCCAGACAAAAAAAAATGCCACAAATAAGTCTCATCTGATCAAATCAGTTTGAGCTATTTGTTTGTCATGTTATACGTTTGAGATTCATTTATATTCAAAATATAAATACTATTATTCACATCTAATGTGCTTATCTCAATATCATCTTTATAAAATAAAACACTTTAGTGTTCTAGAATATAAAGGTATACCCGCAACGAGTTATACTCTGATATAGAGATAATGTTTCTAGTCAAACTAGTTACATTGTAACAGTTTCCTAATTTAAGTACACACCCAAAGGGTAGTTCCTAACTTAGGTTTCTACGGTTAAAACATCGACTCTCATCCCATTTCCGACTCGCAAATAAATCTCAACTGAAGTCAGTATCCTGCTTATCAGCAGATTCTGCACATTAGTACATATTTATGTACCACATCTAGTATCAAAATCCAATTTTGAAACTAATAGCAAACATGTTTATGACAAACATAGTTGAAGCCGGAGCCTTGCCCATCTTCACTTCCTTCATGTCTGCCTTGTCCATACGGCAGTCATGCTTCTAGTTGTTGGACAAAATGACCCATAGCGTCACTATTTGCACAGATCATTGTGTTGTTGTAGCAAATTAACTATGTAACAAGGAAATTGCACTCTCATCATTTGTGATTAGATCACCTTAGATATATAAATGAAGAGAGGTCCCTATGATTAGTTCCTGGATTGAGATGATATGAGACAGTATAAGTCCGCGAAGGATTAATCATTAAATATCCCTAGCCGTAGTATTATCGAGACTGGACATCGATAATGCGGAATAGGCTAGTATTGCACTTGTGCGCGTTGTGAGGGCACAACGGC